>SSNP01000430.1:96988-111180 GCA_006937955.1 Pachypanchax playfairii
ACCCCCCCCCCCCCCCAGCCCATACACTGTTAGCTTCGTTGCGCTAGCTTGTGCTGCTGCTCTTGAGAAGAGATGGCTACGCAAACGGGGACCTGTTGTGTCCAAGGATGCTCAACCCATGCTGGAAGTTTACACTCGCTCCCGAAGGATGAAAAAACTAGAGAAGAGTGGCTGAAGTTCATTTATGGAGAAGTGCCACGCAGTTATAACCTCAATTTGAGAATATGTTCAGCTCACTTCACGGAGGACTGCTTGAATTCAAGTTGGGATTGTCAAAGAAACTGATTTTAATTAAAAATTCTTTACCAACCCTGAAGGAGGCGACCACATCGTCAATACCTGTAAGTTTATTTATTTAATAAAATGCTGCCTTGCCTGATAAACGTTTGTTTGTGATCTGAAGAGTTCATGATGCTAGCATGTGATAGCCGCTCTAGCAACAATGTCCGTGAGCAACAGGTTTATCATACCATATTGTGAATCTATTTTCATTGATAACATCTGACAGCACTGTTTATTCGCTCATGTGATTAGTTGAGTTTTATGTGTTCACCCCTCCGTCTTCCTCAGAAAACGTTTCAGGCTCGAACATATACGGTTGTAAACGTCCACTCGCCATGTTACTGGACTGTTGACGGAGCCGAGAAGAAAGGCTTGCTGCGGGCAATGGTTGTAGCCAATCAGAGCGAAGTCAGCCAGGGAGACCCACATATCATTAATGAAAGGAACCGTGTTGCTGAGAAGAGGATTCTGACCTGCCCGTACACCCCCGCCCTGTTAGTTTTTTAATCAAATTCTTTTGAGAGTTGACATATGCGGGCATATCTACTACATGAAATAGCTTTACGCCAGTTTAAACAGTGATGTCATCTCACCTTTAAGGCAATGTGAAGGTCTTAACTAGAGGTTACTCTTCAACCATAACCCTCTCCAGGCAGACGTTGCAGATTACAGTTACTGAATCTTAATTTAAGCCTCAGAGGGTTAATTCACCTCTACCTGAAGGTCTTCAAACTTCTGAACTATGATATGCCGATAAAAGTATTGAAAAGTGAATTAAAAAGATGCCTCTGTGCATCTTGAATCAAACGGAGTGAAATAGTTTGACATTCTGGGAATTTTAAGAAGCTGCATAATAAAGGGATTGCAATGCAGACATTCTCTTCATTTTTAAATTTTGTATTAAAAATATGTAAGATTACAATTTCTTCAACTCTCATTAAAAATGGGCAGACCTATTGATTAATTGGTTCAAAAATGTATTTCCTGGAGAAAATATGTTTGTGTAACCTGATGAACAGGGCTGAGCTGGTTCTTTTTGCTAAGATAAGCTAAGGCAAATTTTGAATCTAAGCACTAGGTTTTAGCACTAACAAAAAATAACTTCGTAATTATCAACTTAGTCATTTAAAACTGCTTCTCATGTGTAAAGGCGCATTATGAAGCTGTTACACATACTAGTTTGTTCTTGACTGGATGAAGTGGTAACACTTCAAAATAAGGTACACAAAATTGTGCTTCATTACTAGGGAACAACTTAGGAGGTAATGAGTAATGAACCAGGGACTAATAGGTAGTTAACCAGTACTTACTGGCAAAAACACCCACCACTCTTATTCAGGTAGTAATGGTTAGTTATCTAAGAAACAAAGGAGGAATGAATCAGTGACTATTGAGTAGTTAACCAGTACTTACTGGTGTAAACACCCACCAGTCTTATTCAGGGATTAATGGGTAGTTAACCACTACTTACTGGTAAAACACCTACCAGTCTTATTTAGGAACTAATGGTTAGGTGTCTAAGAAGTAGATGAGGAACTGATTGGGGATTGATGTAATGCCTGTAGACTCTCTTTTTTTTCACTTTTTATTTAGAATTTTTCTGAACATAGAACATAACATTCCCTCAGACAAATGGGTGATTCAAATAATTAATACAAAGTATTAACAAAAAATAAACACTAATACAACAAAAGTTAATCACATTTGGTCAATATGTGTTTCCACCAATCATGTCAACAAAAACAATCATAGAGTGAAATATTATTTGACCATAGTCCACCTCCGGTTAAAAAGATCCATTTTCATTTGTAAAGATGCGACCATCTTTTCCTTCAAATATACTTGTTTCAGCCTCTGTTTCCACTCAATTACATTAGCTACGTTTACATGGGCACATTTAATCGGAATAAACGCCCAATCGGATAAAAAAGACGTCATGTAAACATGTCAATCAGAATGTTTTGATCCGATGCAGCCTGATCAGAAAGAAATTTACTTCCGATCGAGAGGGGTGGTTTTGTCCGATCTTCATTCGGATAGACGTGCATGTAAACACCCATTCGGAAAGAAAGGGTGAAAAGAGCCCACTGCGCATGCGTACAACTTCAGCGTGACGTCTTTCCGCTTTCGCAGACCCAAGTAGAAAACATAGCGGGAAGTAAACAGAAGTGGTCTGCTGGTGCAGTCATCCTGTCATCCTGCTCTCCTCTCCTGTGGTGGAGGAGCAGTAGCAATATGTATTCAGCCGCTAGCTTGGTTAATGCGACCAGTAAAAACCCAAACATAACGGTAATCACCCACAGAGGGTCCATATTGGGGATAACGTGAGTCAGATCGAGCACACGATGGGGCGGGAAAGACGTGCAGAAAGGATGGAGTTTGTTTACTTTTTTTCTTCCCCCGGAAAGACAGCTCGCTGTGCGCATGCTCAACTCATTTAACCTGATTGAGTGCTTGGTGCATGTGTACTCATGGCATGATCAGATCATTTCAGTTAGTGTCCATGTAAACAGGGATTTGGGAATTCCGATCGACCAAGATTTTAATCAGATTGGGGAAATTTGGTGCATGTAAACGTAGCTATTGTTGGTAATTTAACATTTTTCCAATTTGTAGTAACCATTTTCTTGGCAATCCACAGTAGTATACGTAAAATATACCTATGGTCAGCACTGAACATGTCAGTAGGTACTGCTTGAAGGCATTTCTCTTTTCAGATTTTTTTCGATCTCTTCTTTAATGTTATTCCAATATCCCAAAATTATTGGACAATCCCAAAATATGAAGGGATGATCTCCTATTTTACCACATTGTCTCCAACACAAAGCTGCCGATGCATCTTTAACAAAATTTGAAATAAAATTGAGTATGAAAATACTTAATTTTTAACTTCCAGTCAAATTATTTCTATTGCTGGCTGCTTATTATACCTGTGTGACTACCATTGCTTCTTAAAACAGATTCAATTGCTGCTTCTATGCATACATCCACTGGTGCAGCCATGTGTTTTTTTTTTTTTGCTTTGCCTGGGCACTTGCTGCTATTACCATACCTGAACACCTGCCCCAAAGCACAATGCTAAGAAATGATTGGTCCGAACCACCAGTTGCTTGGAGTTGGACAGTTTATTTGAAGAGGTACAAGACGGATTTTGATGGGTTTGGAAAACTCAAAATCTCGTGAGAATCCATCCGTTTCCTTTAAAAATCATATTCAAACTAAAATATGATAAAATATTAATTTTTACTGGCAGAATGTTGCCATTTTGTTTGCATCTACCAGCCAACAGCTGGCGGAGCCGCGGGCACCATTGTGAGTTGCCTAATACCGTAAATAGTTTGGCATATCGAGGCTGATGCAGTGGAGTCTGCAGGTCGAGCAGGTGGAAGCTCTGGGGATACGTGGTGATTATATACCTTATTTTCTTGCCATAGGGATTCCCCAACATGTGACTTACCAGGGTCGTGTGGGAAAGTTTTTGTTAGCAGTGAGCTAAAACGGAGCAGTAGCTGGCTTAAATGGGGGAACTCCGGGCTGCGGGTTCGGCTGAAGGACACACCACGGAGGATTTTATTGTTGGTTGAGAAGTGGGGCGTGAAGGATGGTGTGTGAGGAGGACAGAAAAGCTTAGGAGGGGGCAGCAGGAAGTTTTGGTTTGCTCAAGAAGAGCGAGATTGAATCGATGACTGAACGACAAACAGGTAGGAGCTGCTTTTATCAGATTCAGTGTGTAATCAGCGGTGCTGGAAAGCATAATTAGTGAGCTGAACTCATGATATTTTATTGTCCTTCTCAGATCGGATATCAGAGCAGGTTTGGTGAGGATCGGAGTGCGTGTGAGCGAGGGGGATTTACGAGCCCGGCACCCAGATGGCTTAAGGTTTTGTGCTGTTGTTGTGGTGTTCATGTTCCGTAGTCCACCTTTAAATTAAACACTAGAAATTAAAATCAAACTCTTTTGTCAAACCTACACAGATTAACGCTGTATTGATTTTCTGAACTGTCTCAGTAGAAATTAACAGATGTCCCAGAATGTCAAAGTATTTAAGTTTTTGGCAATAGATTAAAATTTTGTCAACCAAAAGAAAGTTCAACTGAAAGCCACAAATGCAAGGATTTCATCTAAAAGATACTTCAAGAGAAAAACAGAATATCTGGAAGGCAGTACCACTGAACGTAGCATTCAGAGTAAGAGTTAGTGTTGTCTGTATTCAGTGTGAGCAAACGCTAAGAAACAAAAATCTATATTCAGCCAAATTAATGCAGGGTAAATACATGAGGGCAGGACAACATCTGATCAGGGGTGGTGGGGAGTCAGGACATCTCTTTGGAATAAAATCAGAATGAGGACATATTCACTCAGAAAATATGGTTTTACAACACTGCACTGGCAAAATGGGAGTTGAATGATTGAACAAAACAGTTTGGTAGGATGGTCTACTGTGTATTACAGAAATGGTGAAATATTATGAAATATTAATTCAAGCTGATTAGTGGCTGCATTGAGTGTATTTTATATCATATTTATTTTCCCTCCAAACTTTAACACTGAAAACTAGCTAACCTAGAAAATCTCACCAGTGTTTTGTTCTCATGCCACGCTCTTATAGACTTACCTGATAAATCGGATCATCCACTTCATCCTCAATGATAGTCTGTGTTGGTGGAACAGAGAGTAAATGACACATTTCGTTTTTCAGCTTCATTAGAAAACAAACAAGAATGGATAAAACCCAAAGCATCCATTACACCTCTGTAGCTGTTTTGATCAAGCACTACCACAGACTGAAAATCTGCTGCTGTTGTTGAATCAGTATCTCAAATCAGTCATAATTTGATAATCTATGTATTAATTGATATAATCAGCCATCCATTTTCTAAACCCGCTTTTTCCTGTTCAGGGTCACGGGGAGCTGGTACCTATTTCCAGCTGTCATTAGGCAAGAGGCAGGTGACACGTTGCCAGTCTATCACAACATACAAAATAACAAAGCACTCACTCCAAGGGAAAATTTGGAGTTATTAATTAACCTCAAGCGTGTTTTTGGACTTTGGGAGGAAGCCAGAGTACCCAAAGAAAACCCACGCATGCATGGGGAAAACATGCAAACTCCATGCAGAACCCAGATCTGAACCTGGGTCCTCATTTATCAAACGTTCATAGAAACTGTCTTATATTTTATCCTATGCATGAAATTTTGACTGTTCGTACGAACAGTCAAAAGTCTGATTTATCAAATGTGCGGTGGTCACTCGTACGCACACTTCTCCGCAATCATGTGCTGATAAATCACACCTGTGCACACTCAGGTCCACGTGACCGTTCACAGTCATTTGCATACAGAAACGCCCTCAATTAGCCATATAACATGTACAGCAATTCCTTAAAGCCCATACAGGAAATCCCTAAAATAATGGTCAAGAGAGCAAAATAAAAAACAATTAAAGAATTTTCTGTGACAGTGAGATCAATTCACTTGTTGCAGAAGTGGAACAGAACCAACAATTGCTGTTTGGTTCTCTTATTTCGTAAAAGAAAAATTTCCGCCTGCACGAGAGAGTTGCAGATGCGGTTAATGCACTTGGAACAGAGAAGAGATCCCCTTCAGAAAAAAAAAAAAGAAATGTTTGATGTAAAAATATGCACTAAAAACAGTGTAGCAGATCACAGAAGGTTCAGAACCACTATGGGAAGTGGGCAGAGCACCACAGAGCTGTCCGCATTTGACAGACGTGTTTCCAGTATAATTGGAGCTGTTGCTCTGACTGGCGTTACTGTACGTGGGGACAGTGAAAACATATCTTCACCAACAGAACACACAGGACCATCCATTGTCCACAATGAAGATAATTCAAACTTTTTATAAATAATTTAAAGTGAAACACGTCCTTCTTAACCAGATAAAACAGGGAGCCACTTTTTATTTTAGAATTGGTGCACTCTTTATATATAAATAAATTAAACAATTAGGCGCTTGGAGACAGGTAAATAAAACAGAAGCTCAACCTGTCACAATGGAGGAGCAGCAGCCGGGTCACTGATGCAAGAATCATCAGAGCATGAAGAGGGCGCAATAAAGACTCTTACTTACTCTTAAAGAGAAGGAGCAGTTACTGCTTGTGCTTCACACATAATGAATAAATAATCTAGTTACAATTTGAAACAGGCCTTTTTGTGATCAATTAATCTGCTGTTCATTTGGAAAGTGGTATCTGCAGGAGCCGTGTGCGCTCACCCAACATCTGCACGGTCATGGAAGACGCGCTCCCTCTGGGGTGCAGGCTCTGCCAAATCCGCCAACAACACAAGATCAGCTATCCTACCATATCAAATACTTCCATCTTTATAACATTGACCACCAATTATGTGACAAAAATGTTTATTAAGATGCATAATTACTAATTGATTCAGAGATAATTTGTGGATGAGGAACATGCGTGGATGACTGAGACCTTCAGAATTTCGGTTCCATGTTCTACCACTAGATGCTGTGTGTACGCATAACCAGAGCTGTACTTATATTTAGGAACATTTCTACACATAAGTACAAATTGATAAATAACACACGATGCGTAGAATTGTTCCACCGCACAAAATACGCGCAGACCTGTTCGAACGAACGATTGATACATGAGGACCCTGGAATCTTGCAAGGCAGCAGTGCTACCAACTGTGCCACCATCAGAATCAGAATCAGCTTTATTGGTCAAGTCATTTCTTTCATCATTTCATTCTAACCTGGCTCTGCCAGATCTTTGTGTAGCCCCACCTCTTGTCGAGTCAGGGAAACACATACATCTGGAACTGCTCCATTTGAAACTATCTATAAAAGGGAGGGACATCTGGTATAATATTTTAAGCTGATTGGAGGACGCACCAGAAAGTTTCTGCCTTTGATGATTTGTCTTTAGCCAATCACAGTAAAGCTCTTGCAAATCCATTCGGGAGTAAAACACACACATTGTTACCAAAAGCAAAACACATCTTTACCATCAAAAAATGCACAAAGTTCTTACCTTTGCTCATTTTGCAATGAAGAAATTGTCTCTAGTTCTCCTAAAACAGATTCAATAGCTCCTTTATGCGTACATCCACCGTTCCTCCATGTTTGTTTTGGTTTGTGTGCCTGGGCACTTGCTGCCAATCATACCTGAACACCCGCACCAAAGCACAATGATCGATTCGATAATTTTTGGACTGAAATAGACGGTTTCAAATGGAGTGGTACAAGATGGATTTTCATGGGTTTGGAAAACTTCAAATCTGCAGTGCAAGGTTAATTTCATATATTTAGTGTAGAAATCTATGGTGACAACTCAACTCAAGCTGGTGTGGACTTTAGTTGAAGATAGACATTTGAATATATGGGACGCACCACAGCAAAACTGTGAACAAGTCAGCCTCAGAGAAATCCTGGAAACAGCAAAACATTTTTTTTCTAAAAACAAAATGTTGTTTTTTCGCAAAATATGCCAGTTGAAATCATAAGGAAGCTCCATCCTTCAAAAAACACTGTGGAGGGTTTTAAAGGTCCTATATCATGCAAAATCAACTTTTTGGAGCTTTTCACCATGTTGTAATACTATTTCCTAATTAAAAACCCCCTTAGAGTGGTTTTTGGCTTAATTGACCTTTTGCCAAGTCCAGCCCCCCTTAGTTACTCGTGCTACGTCCATCAAAAATGACCAGCGCAACAGATTATTATTATGACTGGAAGAGGTATTTCCATGCATGTCAGTGACCTTTTTTGGAGCAAAACCTTTGCAGCATCTTCCAAATCAAACCAGCCTTGATCTCCTTTCTCCAGATCAGCTCTGCCGAGTGGCGTCTGGCCGCTTGCAGCCAGCCTCCCTCGCAGCCAGCTCACACTCCTAGCTCCCAGCACCTCTAAAGCTCACCCTCAGGAGTCAGCAATCCCGAAGCAGCTCCCGCTCATCAGCGGTTGAACCGCGCCACCTCTCGGGATGCTCCTCAGCACCGAGCTCCCCCTGACATCTAGTTAGTAGTTAGTAGATGTGGGTGCACTGCTTTGATCTTGTTCGGAATTAATGTTTGTCGGAACTGCTCACATAGTAACAGTTGGCCGTTTTGGGGGTGGGGACAGCGAGAGGTCATTTGATGCATTTCTCAGTATTCCTCCTGAATCATGCTGCTTCACCCTCTCTTTGTAAACAACTGACTCATAATATAGTGGTGTAATGCTGTCAAACCAGGAAGTGCCCAAAGTGTCCATAGCGTCCCTGCAGATTAAACACACACACTTCCTATTTTACAGGTGCGAACTGTGAGACTCCAAAGCAAGACACTAAGTACCACCGTTTTGTAGTATTTTACTTTCTAAAAATGTTTTGTCACAAATGGGCATTTGGCTCAGAGAGTTACAGGACTTTATTCACCAAGAACCTCCAGATCATCAGAAACAATGGGTTTCTCTCCAGAATCCTGCATCTAATTTCAGCACAACAATCTTTTAAATGGTAAATGTCCTGTATTTGTATAGCGCTTTTCTAATCATTCAGACCACTCCAAGCGCTTTCACACTACAAGGTTTTGCATTTACCCATTCATGCAACCCGATATGTAAACCGGGGGGAGAGGGTGGAGGCTAACACTCACACAACCCAATACGTAGATCGGGGGGCAACATGGGGTTCAGTGTCTTGCCCAAGGACACTTCGACATGTGGCGGTGGAAGCCGGGATCGATCCACCAACCTTCAAGTTGGAGGACGACCGCTCTAACCACTGCGCCACAGCCGACTTAATATATTAATATTGTAATATGATGATGAATTAAATAAATTGAATGACAAATTAACATGATCACTATGTAGCAGCTTAAAATAGGGAGAAAAAACAACACTCCTTTCTTTTATCTATCTGGCAGAAACATGGTGATGCAGTAGAATAGAGTGATGTGGGAAAACGAGTAATAATGATGTGTATGTATAAGAAATAGGTTCAGGAAAATTGTTTTTCTGTGTTGTATTAGAATCAGTTTGGCAAATGTTTGAGATTGATTTTGCAATCCACAGGTTATTTGTTTCTATTTTTGTTGACATTAGTAGTGTTAAACTCAAGGTAATAGCTGATGGTTGTTTTGGTAGTTCTTGGAAGAAAAGACAAGTAAGAGACTTAATTAGTAATATTCTGTATTTGTGAAGAACTGTCAACTTAGTGGTTCAGTTATGGTAAAGTTTCAACTAACAACAATTGATTTAATGCTTTGTATGAGGTTTGTGCAGCTCAGTGAGCAGCACCGTGTCTGAACAGTATCTAAAAGTTATGTGAAGCTGAGCAGATAGTGAGGAACTCTAGTTTGTTGTGATAAGGACTGATTTACTAACAGGGTGTGTTATAACAGTCAAGCTGAAGAAATATGAACTCGTCTTAACAGGTTCTGATAAAATTGTGTGAGTCAAAGTGTATAAATTACCTTGCTTAACAAAGAATAACAGTGAACTTCATACAAACTGTTTGGCTGATTCTCTATTGAGGAGGAAAATGAGTATATAATGTTAACTGTGCTGGCTGAGAGAAGCAAAAGGGGGTCAAACTTTTATATGTTGTTAAATCAGACCTAAACACCTAATAGGAGTGAAAAAACTAACAGCTTATGAAATTTCTAGGAAACAGTTTGCAAAATTAGACAAATATACAGGAGAGCTCGTGAAGGCTTTGGCTTTCACACCTTTTATAAAGAAGATTGGCTTACTTTTGGTGACTGGATGACTTTGACGAGATTAAAGTTAAAATAAAATGAAATAAAAGGAGTTCAAAATTAAAATTGAAAATTTGAATTCAAATTGCAATTACAGTATAAACATTGGTTGTTTTCATGTAACAAAGTGGATAGCCTTGGAGGAGGAAAAATAGCATTTGATCTGTGACATACCAGAGGGGTTAAAGGTCGAGTGTGAGGTCTGTGGCATATGAAGCTGTGTGTGTGGGATCCATGAGGGTTAAGAAAAGACATTTAGTGTGAATCAGTGAAGATCTGTTTGAAAATGTGTACATTTTAAAGGTTTTGTGTGTTTTGAACAAGAATGGCAAAACTGAAAACTTTCCTAGCTGTGTGAATCAAATTCCTGTCACTCTGTGTAGAGAATTGGTGAAGCTTGTAGAATTGAATTAATGACTCTTATCAGTAGTTAAAAAGAATACAGCCATGCAAGGAGTCTCTCTCCCAAACTAAAGGTTTTTAAACATGATAAATCTTGCTTACAGCTCCTAAAATTGTATCATAACAGTTCAAAGCATTTTGGAAAATTTATTTAAAAAAAGACTGAAGTAACATAACCCTGACCTGTATTTAGTGGAAGATAATGTTTAGAGAAAATGGGATGTTTCAGAGGAATCAGAAGAGAAATATGTCATTTATGAGGAAAGATTAAAATCTGTTTGTACAGGTTTCCTGTTAATAAGAAAAGAAGATGAGGTCTATTAAGAAATGACAAATTTTAATCTAATTTGATAACGAGGACCCTGGTCCGTTTCATGTCAGTCACAGTGTGTGTGTTTTACAAGGCTGAGCATGTTGAAGGAGTGTTGGGTGTGTTTTTTCATGCTGAATTTGTGCAGGAATTTATGTGGCCTATGTGTTATGTGTTTTGACTGACTCTTATACCAAAGGGATTTGACATTTGTGCTTGATCACAGCAGCTGTAAGTCTATGCTGAAAAATTGTTCATTCAATTGTTTTACTTTTGTTGATGAGGTTTTTCAGAGATTAACGTCAGGATTTAGTTTGTTTTTTAGATGAGGTTAGGGAGAAGCAGTGAATATAATAATGACATTAGTTTGGTCTCTGTATTACTGTTGATGGTAGAAGCTGGATGGGTGACATCCCATTATTAGAAATAAAACACTATGCTGTGCTAAAAGGAGAATGATTAATAATCTTATGAAAGGTTATGGTTTGGTAGAGGACCAGAGGATGATCTTATGGTTTGTTCTCCTGAAGGTTGTTTGTCTGAATCTTTCAAATGAAGTGGGTAACATTCTAAAGTTGACATTATGTTTAGTTAAGTTTGTCTGATTTTTATTAGTTTCATAGTTCAGTTGGTTGTTGGGTCATGCAATGTTTTCATGTAGTTTCTTTATGTAAAGGTATTTTTTGACTATTATTATTAGCTTATCTTTCATTTATATTTTGAGCAATAACGTTAGAATTAAGAGAAGGCTACCTTTGATGTAGTTTAACAGAGTATGAATAACATTTGAATATTATTTGGGTTTAAAATAGACATGATAAATAGACATGGAATCAGTGAGGAAATAAAGGAGCAATAAGGAATTCCTATGTTTTGTTTGTTTTCCCCTTTTTCCTGTGTAGTTTTAAGACTGGAGTGATGTTGATGTCTATTCTTCTGTAAACATGAAGGAGAGAAACATTCTTGGTGAAATGGTATATTTTATACACTTACAATGTAAACAGGCAGATGAATAAAGGCCCAAGGAAAAAAAAAGATCTTCAAAAATAAATTTACATAAATGCGACTGGGGTTATTAGAAGTAACAATAGTAGAGTTTAGATACTGCACATTGGGGTGTTATTTTTGGAATAGACTCACAGACTGCTAGTGGGGTCCATGTGGTGACCTGTGAACTGACAAGCTGAATGTGTCCTGGGGAGACACTGAAATGGAGCAGCTGACTTGAATTATTTTGAACACCTCTACATGGTTTTTTATGGGTTTTTCCTGTTTGACAAATATAGTTTTCTTTATTTTTGGCCAAATTGTAAGTATTAATTTCCTTTGTTAGAATTAACTGAACTAAAGAGTGGACGTAAACAGGTATAAATAATAGAAGGGTTCTAAAGTTGTTTCTCTAAAAGCAGTATGCGACGCGGGTTACGTAATACTGGGGCGGTCACGCAGGTGTCAGCCTGTTGCAATTAGCTTAGCCAATCAACTGTGTGATTGTTAGGTATATAGCCAGACACATTAGGCTGAGCGTCAGCGAGGCGTCAGCGAGTTTGTTCCCACATTGGTTAAGACCACAGAGGGTCAAGACCTGTGAGTCTACCTGCGCGAGTCCACCGAGCACAGTAAGCAAACCACTACACAGACACCATGTGCAAATCACACATCCCAGTCATAGTTGGGCACAGACCTCGACGCACTCTCTATAGACAACGTAATCCGCACTGCCTCATCCAGCCCATGGCGTGTCGGGCTGCCACTGCCTCCGTTACCCTCGGCCTCTGGAACTGTCAGTCCGCAGTTAACAAAACAGAGTTCATCAGTTCTCTGCCGCACCTCTCCGATATACAGGTCCTAGCCCTGACCGAGACCTGGATCCGTCCTGACAACACAGCAACACCGGCTGCCCTCTCTTCTCATGCAGAATTCACACACACTCCTCGTCCTGCTGGGCGAGGAGGCGGTACAGGCATCCTGATTTCCAAAATGTGGAAATTTTCCTCCTTGCAAACCACTACTACCTGCTCCTCATTCGAATTTCATGCATTACGAATCTCTAAGCCCGTCGCTGCTTATGTTTTGGTTATTTACCGCCCTCCGGGAGGCAACATGGAGCAATTTATGGATGAACTGGACACAATCCTATCCGACATTCCAGATGATAACTCCCCTTTAATAGTTATGGGCGACATGAACATTCATATTGATAAAACGCAAGCTCATAACTTTCTGGCCCTGGTCCACTCCTTCAATCTCAATCTGGTCCAGACTCCCCCAACACACAGAGCTGGCAACACACTGGACCTGGTACTGACCAGAAACTGCACTGCAGGTAACGTGCAAGTCACACCGCTGCACCTCTCAGACCACTTCCTGATTAAATTCTGCATCTCCATCCCTTACGTACCTAACGCAAAAGTAAAGACTGTCTCCTACCGCAGAAACCTTCAATCTCTCACTCCCTCGCAGCTATCGGAGCATGTCTGCTCCTCCCTCCCTTCCTACTCGGTGCTCTCAACTCTGCCTGTAAATGACTCAACAGAGACGCTCTGCTCCGCACTAGCTTCTTCTCTGGACGAAGTCTGCCCTCGTGTGTCAAAGCTGGCCGCCCGGCAGCGTCCTAGTCCGTGGCTCACAGACACTCTGAGGGATCACAGAGCTGGTCTGAGAGCAGCTGAAAGGAAATGGCGCAAATCCAAAAATCTCTCTGACTTGTCCGAATACCAGCAAAAGCTCTCTAGCTTCACATCCTGCTTAAAGGCTGCCAAGATAGCTTTTTATCAAAACAAAATCCAAAATGCTCCTAGCATGGGAAAACTATTCAAGACATTCAATACTCTTATCCGTCCTCCACCTGCTCAGCCACCCACCGGGCTGACTGCAGACATGTTCGCCACCTACTTCACCGACAAAATCGCCTCCATTAAAAATCAGTTTTCTGAGCCTGACAATCCCAGTCTGGTCCATCCTTCCTCCGGTCAATCGCTCTGCTCCTTCCGCTTACTGAATGAGGACGAAGTCTCCCGACTCGTAGTGGAATCTAACCCAACCACGTGTCCTCTGGATCCGATTCCTACAGATATCCTGCTGAGCATTCTTCCTGCTGTCAAACCTGCAATAACCCACATTATAAACTCTTCCATGAAAACTGGCATCTTTCCTTCAGTTTTCAAGCAAGCCACTGTCACTCCGCTGCTGAAAAAACCGTCGCTCGACCCGGCCCAGGTAGGAAACTACCGGCCAGTCTCGCTCCTACCGTTCATGTCCAAGATCCTAGAGCGAGCCGTTTTCACTCAAGTCTCACAGTTCCTCCACGACAACGACCTACTTGATCCTTATCAATCAGGCTTTAAGCGAGGCCATTCCACTGAAACCGCTCTTCTCTCAGTTGCAGAGTCACTACGGGTTGCCAGATCGGCTGGTCTCTCCTCAGTACTCGTACTCCTTGACCTGTCTGCTGCTTTTGACACCGTCAACCACCTC
>SSNP01000430.1:111870-133802 GCA_006937955.1 Pachypanchax playfairii
ATGTCACTCCGCTGCTCATTTCCCTGCACTTGCTTCCAGTTGCAGCACGCATCAAATACAAAGCTCTGCTTCTGGCTTACCAGACTCTAACACACACAGCTCCTACCTACCTTCACTCCTTCATCCAAACCTACATTCCCACGCGTCAGCTACGCTCAGCCGCTGAAAGACGCCTAGCGCTTCCACCACAACGTGGCATGAGATCATGTTCCAAACTCTTCTCCTCTGTTGTCCCCCGATGGTGGAATGACCTACCAAACTCGGTCTGATCCTCAGAGTCTGCAGCTACTTTTAAGAGCAGACTTAAGACTCACCTCTTTAAAGAACACTTTCAGTCTTAATGTAGGATTAATTTATGATTTATGATAGCGATTTGAGAATTTATCTCTCACAAAAAAAAAAAAAGAATTGTTACACTTGATGTATCAGCGTCGGAATTAAACTGGACTCCAAACAGTCCGCCTCCTTATATTTTTTTCCTTCTCTTTGAATTCTTGCTTGTATGTTCTCTCAATGTAAGTCGCTTTGGATAAAAGCGTCTGCTAAATGACAGTAGTAGTAGTAGTAGTAAAAGAATGATCTCTAAAAAATTGGCATGATCAACAGTGTCATCATCCAGTGTGTAAGCTGCTTCTGCCTGCTTGCCTCTGTGACTCAAACCCCTTTTTCCAATAAGCTTTATTACATCAATGATGCGCTCCAACACTTGCCGCCTCTTGCGGATTTTTTGTCTGTGAAGAGACATCTGAGGTCCCATTAAGAGGTCCTTAATGGTCTTTTTAGAGGACCTGAGGAAGTATGCCTCCGCACAAACTCTGTGACTATCACTTTGCTCATGTTCTTCAACTCTAAGGTGGATATGTGTGAAGGTGGCCATGCCAGTGATGAAGGGGCTTCTGTCTCTAGGGTTACTGTAAGCCATACAAAGAAAGCAGAAGAGTGCTTGTTTGTCTTCATTGTATGTTAGCCATTTCCTATTAGTTCCATCTTTGCAAAAAAAGCCCTCTGCACTACAGCTTTGTCTGTCTTCTGCTGGGGATGAAAACGGAGGAAGAGGTCTACCGTCTCTGGTTTTGGCCGGGTGAAATAATCAACTGCATGGGGAGCATCCTGGCCCTGATCATCCCCTACTACAGTCAGATCATCTGTACTCTGCATAGAGAATTGGTATTGCTAGTTTTGTCAGAAATATCTTTAAACTAAACTATAAGCAAAACAGAGACAATATTATTAATGATTTGTGCATGTGTTAGTGCATATAGCCAATAGGCAAACAAGCCAAACCCCTATCATCATTTTTCAACCTCACTATAATCACAATGGTGCTGCGTTTGGGGTAGGCCTACCTCAGGTTGCTCTGCAGGTTGCTCTCCAGTATTATCCTGGGTGTCATCATTTCCGCGTTTAGCTTTTTTTCCACCAACCAGAGATGGATCATTTTCAGTCTAAATAAAAGATTAGTGTTGTTAGCATGCTACTTAATCAGTATTACAGCACTGTCAACATTAATAGGTTAGTTTAATATCAGCATGAATTGATGTAAGGATATACAATTCTATTAGCCTGCTACATACATCCCAGTACAGCAGAAGTTATTCTATTTGTCATTTATTTTACATATATCTAACTAGGAAGTCCCATTGAGATTAGAACGCTCTTTGAAACTAGAGAACTGGTCAAAATATCAGCTATACAAAGTCAAAAGTAATATAAAATTAGTAGAAATACACGATACATAAATGAGGGATCAAAACAGTTAAAGCATTAAATGAAATGAAAATGAAATGAATGAAAATGAAATGAAAAATACTTTATTTATCCCAGAAGGGAAATTCAACTGGAGATACAGAACAGCTTGACCTTCACTCTCCAGGCTGCCGGTATACCCAGCGCACTTCGATCAGGCCAGCAAGATCACACAGGAGAATACATACAAATACATACATACATATACATAAGCACGCATCAGCCTGTGTGTTAGGAAAAAAAAAAAGATGAATAAGACCACGTGAGGTCAGAGGGAGGAGAAAAAAGGTTCCCTACACCCAGTGCCCCATCAAGAGGGGGCGCTTGATATAAGCAATAAAAACCTCCAGCGGGGGGGGGATTCACGAGACATGTTGAGAACTTTCTTGAGGATGTGAATGTAATCAGTGTGTATGTGGTTGTGTGCAGAGAGTTATCAAGGACACCGTCTCTGGGACAACGCAGATGTTATGTCTCTTCCACAGTCTTTGGCGCCCGGTGGACACGGATAAGGAGGGGGGGATGTGTGTCTCGGTGCTAACAGCTTCAGGAGGAATTCAGTGTTTTGGCCTTGAGGCCAGCCGAAATGAGATAACAGAGATTAAGTCGAAGCTGAAGAATTGCAACAGCTTCTCATTGTCCATATGGTGCACTATTGTGGAAAAAAGTCCGAATAATCCGAATTAGGGCCAAATTGCATAGTACCAATAATCAATCAATCACTTCTCCACTCCGAGCCGAAACTGCAACTTCTCCAAGGTGGCACCAATCCTTCCAGTGAGATCCAGCAGCGCACCCAGTTTACGATTCAGCTCCAGCACCCCGTCAGCCAGCTTGCTGTCTCGAACCTGGCATTCCCTGTCCCGTTCGAGAATCACAGCCAGCTGGTCGCGGTACTGCTCCGAGACCGCATCCAGTTTGCGATCCTGATCTCCGAATCTTTTAGTCCAAGTGTTGCCAGGTCCAGCCCATAACTTCCATAACTTTAGAATTTGTAGATACATCAGGTAACCACCAGCGCCGATCAGCAGGTACCCCACGATCAATAATCCAAATATGTAGACATCCTCCACGTCTTCGACAGCCAGAACAGACAGGCATACCATCTTCCACTCGCCCCAGGAATCCATGGTAAACCCAGCCGGGAGGGTCGACTCCGGGCATGACGGCTCCCCCTTTTTCAGCCTTAAGTTTGAGAAAACTTTGTCCAATGCGTTGAGTGACCACGAAACCAGATCCATTTTCAATTTGCAGCAGCCAGTACAGAGAAACACAGAGACGAGACGAGAAGCAGGAACAGTGGGGGAGGACAAAGATAAGGGAGCAGCTGGAAAGCGTCTGTTCACAACGAGAGGCGGAAGAAGAGTAAAACAGAGTAACGGCTTTAGAGTAAGTGACCTGTCAATAAAAACAATGACATTGTTGTTTTAAGGCATCCATTATCCCAGTATTAACACAAGTCAGCCAGAACTACGATGAATAAGACGTTCATTTAAAAAGTGGTAACAACTTTTAGCCTCAAATTTCATCTGATTGCAATTCTCAACCGGGTTGTTCTAACAGTGTAGTGTTTCCTTCAACAGACGTCAAAGGAATACACACTGGGTAGACTAATTTTTAACAGAGTAGGATATTTATGGTCACATTGGAAAATAATGGACTGACTTGTGCCAATTTCGGATTCCACAAAATCTATTATGCGAGCGAAAGCCTGCTCATTGGGGTAATTTAACAGAAAACTTGAGCTAGCCAAGTTAGTATTCTCACATTAAAAACATGCACAAGTCCCTAACATAACTTACCATTACATATCTGCTTTTTTGACTGATCTCATTATCACGGTCAGACTCATTAGTGCTGCCGGCGTCTGGTACCTATGTGGAAGTCTGCAGCTGACGAGGGTCACTGGCGCTGCTGATGCTAGCAATTGCAACGTCAGCATCATCTTTGCCAGGGGAAACAATGCCAGCACGACCACCAAACAAGTCTGTAATTTTTTTACTTGTTGATGCACCTACTTCGAGAGCTTTTCTCTTACTTTTTCAGCTCCACCTTTCCGTTTTTGGCCTTTTTTTTTATGCCCCGCTGGTCCAGACTGTGATGGCTCATCCATGTCGCACAAGCTGTATAATTGGCAAGAGAGTGACAGCTCCGCAGCCTGAGAATACACGTGGGACACACGCACCTACAGGGAGGGACCTGAGGTGATTGGCCATTATCATAAGTAGTGTCAGTGATAGGTGAAGTCTCGTAACTTCCATACGTATGTAGCCTATCACATTAGCTCAAACCCCCAGCAGCCCCTCTCCTCCTATAAACTGTTGGTTTAGGAGGGTTGGGTGGGTCGCATCAATTCTCCTTTATCCTATCATTTTAAGTTTCAAGTTTATTTATTTATAAAGCGCCAGTTCATGACAAAGTCATTTCAAGGCACTTCACAGAAAACAAACCCTAACAAAAGTTTGGAGTCCTACAACTTTTTTGTAAGTGGATGGGTCCACAATCTTGGAGTAAAACGTCTCTGGGACGATTTTTGTTTGGTCTTTGCAAGGGTAAGTGTTTTATTTATTTATTTTCAGTGTAAAGATGTTAGTAGCTAGCACTAACGGCTACAACGTCAAACATGCAACACATGAGTTAGGGGACTCTGCTCCTCCTGACCGAAGGCGGAGATTTAATATCCACTTTTTCCTGCGTTGTTCTGTCAGTTTTCTGCATTTTTCACCTTTGTGGACGACAACTTTCGGAACTCTAAAAAAACAAGCATCCTTCTCTCTGTTACCTCGATTGGAACAACCATAAACTGCACAAAATAGAGGCATTTTCCCAGGCTATTTGAACAGGTCACTTCACTTCCGGCCCTCCGTCTGCACTTCGAACGCTGGTGTCTTAACAACGTGACGTAGGGTGCAACCAACCTATTAATAAAAAATAAAGGTAGTTGTGGTATAAATAATATTACAAATTAAGCTACACAAACAAACACACACTCCCCCCCACCCCCTCTATCCCTCATGATCAGTGAAATACAGTTCAGTGCTGGTCCAATCTAACATGCTTTGCCCTGCAGCATCTCAGTTGTCCAGTCTGTGTTTTTAGCACAGCTGGAAACGTGGTCAGTCCGCAGCAACTTAGACCCTATGTGGAAAAACTGGTCTTCATTAAAATCAATGCAGATCTGAAAAACAGCGTTGGACTATTTCTGCAGAACACAGTCCCCCTGCTCCCCCCTCTCTTTCTCTAGCTCTCTCTCTTTCTCTCTCTGTCACTAACTCACACATACCTAATAATGACTTGAGCCAGCTTTACTGCCTTGTCAAAATACAGGTCTGGTTCCAACAATAACCGACGCTGTACGCGGTCATCTCCGATCCCACAAACAAGTCTGTCACGCAGCATCTCTGACACCTTTTTATCATAGTTGCAGTCTTGTGACAATTTCCTCAGCACCAACACATAAGTCATTACTGACTCTCCTGGCTTCCTCCCTCTGGAATTGAATTTATAGCACTGCACAATTTCACTAGGCTCTAGATTGAAGTGAACTTTCAATAGTGTTATAAGCTCCTCAAAAGTCTTATCACCTGGCTTAGCTGGTTCCTCATTAAACAGACTTTAAGCAAGTTTAACCACAAATAAATTTATAGAACTTTACAATTTCTTCCTCATACATACTCCAACAATGTCCTGAGGTCTCATTTATAAAACATTGCGTAGAAACCCTACTAAAAGTGTACGTATGACAAAAACAAAAAGTTTGTGTACACCAAAAAGATTTCCGATTTATAAAACCATGCTGTTAACGATCATGCTCTCATGTCTGTATATACACCTATGTGCTTTTATTTTCTTAACCCAGCAGAAGGAAGTGACGTGTTGAATGATGGAACCAATAAGAGTTGTTGTTCTGTGAGCTAAAATGAGAGGGAAATAAAAATAAAAGGAGTGGAGACATTTTCTCAAGCTCAACAAGAAGTTCAAGTGTGGTTTATCAGTCTCCTTTTGGTATAAAGTAATGGGTCTGAAGACTGCTGCGGATTATATCTGCTAACAGATTATGGGCCCAGACCCGCAACGAGACCGAAGCAAGAAGGAGCCTGACTACCGGCGGTTGAGTCAACAAACAGGTACCACAAGAAGAGTCGCAACGTACTGTGTGTCCTGGAGAAAATAGTGGACCGAAAAAAAAAAAAAAAAGGTACGCCATGAGTCGCAAGGCTACAGAGTCAAGTAACCACTGGTCACAGTTAGTTTTTGATGGAGATGAAGAAAAATACGAACTGTAGGAGACAAAATTCTTGCGCCACCTTCGGTTACAAGGTTTAAAAGATGTAATATTAAAGTCCGAAGAGGAAGACGAAGTAGATGAAGAAGACGAGGGCCAAAATGCCAAAGTACAGTGGGGCAAAAAAGTATTTAGTCAGCCACCAATTGTGTAAGTTCTCCCACTTAAAAAGATCAGAGAGGCCTGTAATTTTCATCATAGGTATACCTCAACTATGAGAGACAAAATGAGGAAAAAAAATCCAGAAAATCACATTGTCTGATTTTTAAAGAATTTATTTGCAAATTATGGTGGAAAATAAGTATTTGGTCACCTACAAACAAGTAAGATTTCTGGCTTTCACAGACCTGTAACTTCTTTAAGAGGCTCCTTGGTCCTCCACTCGTTACCTGTATTAATGGCACCTGTGTGAACTCGTTATCAGTATAAAAGACACCTGTCCACAACCTCAAACAGTCACGCTCCAAACTCCACTATGGCCAAGACCAAAGAGCTGTCAAAGGACACCAGAAACAAAATTGTAGACCTTCACCAGGCTGGGAAGACTGAATCTGCAATAGGTAAGCAGCTTGGTGTGAAGAAATCAACTGTGGGAGCAATTATTAGAAAATGGAAGACATACAAGACCACTGATAATCTCCCTCGATCTGGGGCTCCACGCAAGATCTCACCCCGTGGGGTCAAAATGATCACAAGAACGGTGAGCAAAAATCCCAGAACCACACGGAGGGACCTAGTGAATGACCTGCAGAGAGCTGGGACCAAAGTAACAAAGGCTACCATCAGTAACACACTACGCCGCCAGGGACTCAAATCCTGCAGTGCCAGACGTGTCCCCCTGCTGAAGCCAGGACACGTCCAGGCCCGTCTGCGGTTTGCTAGAGAGCATTTGGATGATCCAGAAGAGGATTGGGAGAACATCATATGGTCAGATGAAACCAAAATAGAACTTTTTGGTAGAAACTCAACTTGTCGTGTTTGGAGGGGAAAGAATGCTGAGTTGGATCCAAAGAACACCATACCTACTGTAAAGCATGGGGGTGGAAACATCATGCTTTGGGGCTGTTTTTCTGCAAGGGGACCAGGACGACTGATCCGTGTAAAGGAAAGAATGAATGGGGCCATGTATCGTAAGATTTTGAGTGAAAACCTCCTTCCATCAGCAAGGGCATTGAAAATGAGACGTGGCTGGGTCTTTCAGCATGACAATGATCCCAAACACACCGCCCGGGCAACGAAGGAGTGGCTTCGTAAGAAGCATTTCAAGGTCCTGGAGTGGCCTAGCCAGTCTCCAGATCTCAACCCCATAGAAAATCTCTGGAGGGAGTTGAAAGTCCGTGTTGCCCAGCGTCAGCCCCAAAACATCACTGCTCTAGAGGAGATCTGCATGGAGGAATGGGCCAAAATACCAGCAACAGTGTGTGAAAACCTTGTGAAGACTTACAGAAAACGTTTGACCTCTGTCATTGCCAACAAAGGCTATATAACAAAGTATTGAGATTAACTTTTGTTATTGACCAAATACTTATTTTCCACCATAATTTGCAAATAAATTCTTTAAAAATCAGACAATGTGATTTTCTGGATTTTTTTTCCTCATTTTGTCTCTCATAGTTGAGGTATACCTATGATGAAAATTACAGGCCTCTCTGATCTTTTTAAGTGGGAGAACTTACACAATTGGTGGCTGACTAAATACTTTTTTGCCCCACTGTATATGCAGAACTAATTCAATTTTTGGACGATAAAAGCCTGTCGCTGGTAATGCGTGAGGCGGCTGACGATAGGAGAAAAGCTCTGAAAATCTTGTGAGTCTTCTATGCAGGAAAGGGTAAGCCCCGTGTTATCAGCCTATATAAAGAACTGACTTCGTTACAAAAAGCTAACGATAAAGTGTTACGGACTATGTCCTGAGAGCAGAGACAGCCATTACAGCTTTAAGAAGCACAGGTGAAACGCTGAGCGATGGCCTGCTCATAGCAATGATTTTGAAAGGACTACCCGAATCATTCAAGCCATTTATAATCCATGCCACACAAAGTGATGATAACACAACTTTTACAGACTTTAAATGCAAATTAAGATGCTATGAAGAAACAGAAAAAATGCGCAAAGCAGCAGCACAAGACAACGTGATGAAAGCACGAGCACAATCAAGTCAGAAAACACAAGCGTATATGAGGGACAGAAGAGCAGAAAACACCAACTTAGTTTGCTTCAGATGTGGACAAAGAGGACATAAAGCTAAAACGTGTCATAGCAAGAAATGGTGCAACTTCTGTAGCTTGACTCATCGTGAAGAGGTGTGCCGGAGAAAGCAAAGACAGGATGAAGCCCGGAAAGCTGCTGAAGGAGAGAGCGACAAGGAATATGCTTTTCGGTTGAGTGAGGCAGACCGGGAGACGATCGAGCAGGACCAAACCAAAAGGCCTGATGGTGGACACAGGGGCCACATCACACATCGTCACAGACTTCGAGAAGTTCAGAAGATTTGATGACAGCTTTAAACTTGAGACACACTGCATTGAGCTGGCTGACGGCACCAAATGTGATCCTGACTGACGGGGAGGACGACCACACAAAGCCACCCTAAGGCAGGCACTGTTCATCCCTTCATACCCACAGGACATCTTTTCTGTGAAAGTCGCTACAAAGAACGGTGCAACGATAATCTTCAAACAGGGAGAAGACATCCTGCAACATGCAGATGGGACAAAATTTCCCATCAATGTGTACAATAGACTGTACTACCTACAAACTGTAAGTAATGAATGGACTGATCAATGTAAAATCTCTCATGATGTCCGAACATGGCACGAGATCCTTGGACATTGTAATTATGAGGACATCCAAAGGCTACACAGGGTGTATTTGATGGAATGAACATTAGGGGAAAAATGGATAAAACTAAACAATGTGATGTGTGTGTAAAGGGAAAATTTAACCAGTCAAGAAACAGAGAACCAGACCTAGACCTAGATGGACCAATAGAGCCACAGTCCACAGAGCGCTATAGATACGTGTTAACATTCATTGATGATTTTTCTAGCGCAACCTTTGTATATTTCTTAAAACATAAGAGCGATACTGCGCAAGCCACAGAGCGGTTTATCGCAGACACAGCGCCAAGATTAAATGTATACGATCAGACAATGGTACAGAGTTTACCGGACAGAACTACCAAATATTATTGAGCAACAACTCCATCAGACATTAAACATCTGCACCAAAACGGCACTACCGAGCGAAACTGGCGAACATTATTCGACATGGCAAGGTGCATGCTAATCGAAAGTGATCTACCGAAATCATTGTGGGTTTATGCTGTCTAGACGGCAGCCACAATAAGGAACAAGTGCTTTAACAAGCGTACGGGTATGACTCCCTACCAGCTACTTAGTGGGCGGAGACCAAATCCTTCCGAAATGTAAAAGTTTGGCTCAATCTGCTATAACTTACAAGCAAGACAAGGGTTAGAAAACTAGACTCAAAATAGTCCAGCTTGTCTGATCTACATTCCAAACAAAGAGAAGGTCCAAAAGCACAGACTAGTAAAATTCCTCTCTAAAACTGTAGTCGAACAGGAGACGCAAACAGAGGTAGGGATGGAAGAATCAGATGTACTGGTCAGAAAGAGGAAGACAATAAATGAGCCAGTAATCCCTGAGCAAACTCAGGATCCAGCTACCCCACCACAGGTGGAAAATGAAAACAGTGAAACTGTCTGTGATCAAAGTGACAACGCGCGTTACCCCCAAAGAGTGCGAAAAAAGCCAAGTTACTTAAATGAATATGTAACTGATGAAAATGTTGATGATCAAGTCTTGACAAATATCGATTAATGTTATAGACTTCTATGTGATGTCCCTTTGACATTTAATGAGGCTGTAAGTTCTCAAAACTCAAAGGAGTGGAAAAACGCGATGGATGAGGAAATAGTCTCACTCAGAGAGAATGACACATTTACTCTAACAACTCTCCCTGAAGGCAGGAAAACAGTGGGGGGAAAGTGGGTCTATACAGTCAAAAAGACTGAAGATGGGACTGACAAATTCAAAGCTAGATACGTAGCAAAGGGGTTTAGTCAGAAGAAGGGCTTCGACTATGAAGAAACACTTTCTTCTACTGCCGATCTAACTAGTATCGGAATCTTGATGCAGAAAGCGGTGCAAGAGAACCTTATCTTACATCAAAACCGCTTATCTCCATGCACCAATCGATTATGAGATATACATAGAACAACCTGAAGGTTATGTAAACGAATTGTATGAAAATAAGAAACTCGTGTGCAAACTAAACAGGTCGTTATATCGTCTCAAACAGGCTGGTAGAAACTGGAACAACACTCTGCATGATTATTTGTGTGAAAAAGATTTCATACAAAACCCTGCAGATCATTGCGTGTACACCAAAGAGACTGAATATGAAAAGGCCATACTTGTGGTATGGGTCGATGATCTAATCATTGCTGCATCTAATGAAAGGGTATTAAATGATGTCAAAAAGGTCCTAACCGCAAGGTTTAAAATGAAGGATCTGGGGAAACTATGATTTTTTCTTGGAGTTGATTTTGAACAGAGTGAAAACTGTGTAAAAATGTCTCAAACAAAGTATGTGGAGAAAATACTTGAGAAGTTTGATATGCAAGACTGCAAACCTAGAGCTACACTGTGTGAACAAAAACTGGACTACAACGTTGGTACTGAAAAATTGAACAATGTCAAAAGATATATTGAAGTGATTGGCAGTCTTCTCTATTTGACTACTTGTACCAGACCAGACTGGAGTTTTGTCGTGAGTAAGTTATCTCAATACTTTGCAGAACCGACAGAACAACAATGGACTACAGTAAAACACGTGTTAAGGTAGTGCTGAGTAAAATCAGTGGGAGGGCAAGGGAGGTTGTTAAAGTGGGTATTCGTAGTAGGCCATTGGTACAGTCTGAGGGTCCAGTTCCCATTTTTGACATTTTGAAGCAGCACTTCAGTGACACAGTTTCCTCTGGAATGCCTCTAGCCGATTTTTACGCCACATTACCAGAAGTGGGGGAGCATCCCTTTGATTATTGGTTACAATTGAACAGAGTGATGGACATTACAGAGGACTGTCTCAAGAGACAAAGTAAATAATTTGAATGTCTGCCCTGTGACCTGACAGCCATGTTTATTAAGCATTGTCCCGACCCAGAGCTGTTATTGATTTTTAAGTGTAAACCGCTGGCTCAGTGGTCTGTGGCGGAGGTTCACGATCAGCTTGTGGAACACAGAGGAGGCAGTGCATGGCTGTCACGAGTCAGAATGCCCACATTGGTGCCTGCACAGCAGCAGGAAGTGAAGTCATGTGTGCAGCAGGTACCGCTAGCAGCAGTTTCAGCACTGCTGCCTGGAGTACGACACGCTGAGGATTCAGCAGACCGACTCGACCGTATTATGAGTATGCTGGAGCAGATGTTGGATCGGCAGTCGTGGAGAGGTGATATGGTTGGGAGAGGGGGAGAGCACGCTCGCCGAAATCAGGTACCGAGGGGTAGGACTGAAGCACCCTGTGCCATTTGTGGTGTCAGGGAACAAACAACTCACTATCATTGTAGGATGGACCGATTGTGTTTCAGTTGTCACTTACCTGACCATGCGTGTTCAGCCAGTCCCGGTTCTCAGCCGAGTAATCAGTCGGATCCATGCTCTGCAGTCCGGCCAACAGGAAACTAGGTGGACTACGTTCAGAGGGGGAAAATGTTGGACCAGAAGAGAACCCCCCAGTGTGTACCTTGAATAATGGGGATTTGGAGTTAGTCTATCAGAGTGTGTGTGAGGAGAGAGACCTGGGTCACAGACCAGTTCTCCAGAATGTTCAAAAGCTAAAATCATATGATGATCTGTTTTACGAGACTGTATTGTTGGGTGCTCAACAGTGCTTCCAACTTCGTGACTGTTATATTGGACTCCACTGACGTGGTTCTAGTGAGCTGTGGTGGCTCCAAGACTGTTCCATCGGGTATGTGTGAGTTAGAGGTGGAGATTTACGGCTGCAGGATGATTGTCCCAGTTCTGGTAGTCAATGGCCAGAGTGATGACATCATCTTGGGCAGTAATATGCTGCATCATTTGGTTCACCACTTAAAACTGAAACAGAAAGAGCAAGCTGGGGGCTCTTCCACTCAGGAAGATGGTGGTAGCTCTGAGAGGAAGCTGTGCAGCCTATTGGCTGGAGTAGGAAAACATGCTCAGGACCTGCCAGACAAAGTAGGTACTGTTAAGACTAAAAGAGCTATTACCTTGGAGCCGCTAACTGAGCACCTGGTTTGGGGTAACTACGGGACAGGTGACATGCCTGTTGGTAGCACTATGATGACTGAGCCAATCAGTGCTGGGTCAGGTCCCAGGTATGTAATGGTAGGTCGAACAACCGCCACACATCACTGAGAGATGATGGGTGGCTGCCAATTAAAGTAGTTAACCCATTTAACAAAAGTGTGACCTTAAAGAGAAATGCCAAACTGGCTGATGTGCATGTATGTGCAGCATTAGAGAGTCTGTGTGAACCAGAGTCACCTATTAGTGCTGATATCAGACAAAATGTGCAGTTGTCAGTTGAAGGTCCAGGTACGGCTGTGGATGCCCAGAGCTTGGTCTCTGATGCATCCACTCTACCCGATCACTACCTACCTGGAGAAGTGGAGGGTCAGGCTGACTCCCTTCATACATCACTACATGCGCTGGGACTATCAGACATTGACATTGACTTATGTGGAGCATCAGAGGCTGGAAAAGAGAGGCTGGTTGATCTTATCATGAAGTTTCAATCGATCTTCTCTAGGGACAAGCTGAATTGTTGGAGAGCGGTTGGTTGTCTTCACCAAATTAGAATGGTCGATGATAAACCATTTCGACTTCCTTGTAGGCGTGTGCCGCCCACACAGTACGAAAAGCTGCATCAGGTGCTAGATGAGATGGAAGAGAAGAATATAATCCAGAAATCTAGTAATGAGTTTTTGCGTCCCCGCTCGTATTAGTCTGGAAGAAATCAGGAGATTTGAGAATCTGCAACGACTTCCGATGGCTTAACGCCAGGACAATCAAAGATGCCCATCCGCTCCCTCACCCTTCAGATGCCTTAGCGGCGTTGGGTGGCAACACCTTCTTTTCGACTATGGATCTCACATCAGGGTATTATAACATTCAAGTGCACGAAGATGACCATAAGTACATGGCATTCACGTCTCCTTTTGGGTGGTATGAGTACAACCGAATGCCACAGGGTCTGTGTAACAGTCCAGCAACGTTCATGAGGATGATGCTGAGCGTGTTTGGGGATCAAAACTTCCTTAGTCTTCTGTGCTACCTGGATGATGTGTTGGTGTTTGCCCCCACTGAGGCCCTGGCTCTGGAGAGGTTAGAAATGGTCTTCAGGTGGCTTAGCGTAAACAACTTGAAGCTAGCCAAGAAGAAAAGTTATTTCTTGAGGCGAGCAGTGAAGTTTTTGGGACACTTTGTGGCTGCTGATGGCATCAGCTTGGACCCAGAGAAAGTAGCCACCATTACAGCATTGACTGAAGCAGATTTAATGGAGGATCAGTCAGATGTCCCATCTCCACGAAAGATCCGGTCATTTTGGTAGTGTTCTACCGGCGGTTCATTGAGGGCTGTTCTTCACTGGCTAAGTCTTTGTTTGGGCTAGCTTCTAATGTAAAGGGTCCCCGTGGGAGAGGGAGAAAGCGCTACAAAGAGCAGAAAACTTTATTAGCAGATGACTGGACTGAAGAGTGCAGGCAGTCTTTTATTCAGCTGAAACAGGCTCTGCTGGATCAGGTCCTTCTGGCTCATCCAAACTTTGAGAAGCCTTTTCTGCTGTCTGTTAATGCGTCAACAAATGGTTTGGGTGCGGTGCTGTAACAAGTTCCTGGGGGCTCTGCTGTTGTGGTGGCTGGATCTTTGGCAGCAGATGAGGTCTCTGCAGTATTCCAGGCATGCGTGCAGGGGGCGCCCAGACTGTGTCACCAGGCTCTCCTTTTGCCTCACTTCCCACAGGTGGTGCAGCCACCTGATGTCAGGATCTCAGCAGCTGGTGTGTGGTGTTTTGTTTCTGGACTAATTGTCATTGCAGGGCGTGGCCGCAGCTGATTAGTGGCTGCAGGTGTGGCTCGTTACCCAGCTCAGGAGAGCTGGGTATTTAAGCAGAGGAGGAACCAGAGACGGACGCCAGTTTGTTCCACAACTTTACGTGGTAATGTGTGGCCTGAACTAGTGTTCTGATAGTAATTATCGATACTCGTATTTAACCTGCCTTCTCCTTCCCTTCTCTCAGTCCCGTTACCTGGAGCGCTCCTCCAGGGTTGAGTGCTTCTGCGCTGGCCGTCTGCCGCGCCGTCAAGAGGACTCTCTTGCCACGGGTTCCTGGAGTCGTGTGTCCTACGACCACCTTTCCTGCCTGGCTTCCCTGTCTGTCTCTGGTCCCCTCTGGAACCACACCTGCCCCGGAACAGCGTGCTGCTGTCACCCCTGCTTCAACACCTCCTGTGGATTCATCAACTCACACTGGACCTCGCCTCACACCCTCTGCTTCCGGATCACCACCACCACTGCTGATTCCCTGGATCCCTCCTCAAACATCCCTAGCAACTTTACCTCCATGAGTTTAAAGAACACATTCCCAACACACCGCAGCTATTCACCTGTACATTGGAAGGATCTACCTCTAACCTGTCTCTCCTCCACTGCCAGGACTCTGCCTGTGCCCTGCCTCCGTTCCAGTTCTCCCTCCAGCAGCATTGTACATTCCTCAGTGTTGTAGTTTCACCTGTCACTGTATATATTAAACTCACTGCACCTGATTCCCTGGTTTCTGTGTGCGTTTGGAGCTTGGGTCACACTTGGAGTTCGAAACAAACCATAAAATCATGACACCTGATTGTTCTGGACTGAGTGTGATCTCTCGTGAGGAGTTGCTGGAGAAGCAATGCGCTGACACTGTACTGGGCAGGGTGCTCCTATGTCCAATGAGGATGAAGACCTTCATGGAGAGAACGAGCTAAAGAGTTGGAGGAGGTTAATAGACTTTTAAGGGACTGGAACTGGTTGACTGTTAGAGACGGCATACTTTACCTTGGGGCCAGGAACAGGTTGACGAAAAACAAAATTCTATGTGTTTGTTGTTCCTTCATCATTGCAGTTGAGAGTTCTGAAGGGCGTGCATGATGAGGCCGGACACCTAGGTCAACAGCGGACGCTGTACCTGGTACGGCAAAGGTTCTACTGGTTAGACCTGCACAAGGATGTGGTGGAGTATGTGCAGCGCTGCAGGCGGTGTGTGGTGGTAAAGTCACCAGATCTTAAGGCTAGAGCACCGCTGGAGAGTATCAGGACAACTGAACCTTTAGAACTGGTGTGTGTGGACTTCTGGAAGGCAGAAGACTCTAACAACAGGTCGCTGGATGTCTTGGTGGTAACGGATCACTTTACCAAGATGGCCCATTCGGTCTTGTGCCACAATCAGTCAGCAAAGGCAGTAGCGCACCAACTTTGGCACAACTTTTTTTCCATTTATGGTTTCCCCAAGAGAGTTCATTCTGATCAGGGGGCCAATTTTGAGAGTGCCCTTATTGCTGAGCTGTTGGAGGTCGCCGGAGTCCAGAAGTCGCACACCGCTCCCTATCACCCCATGGGCAACGGTTCATGTGAAAGAATGAACCAGACTCTTGGGAATATGATTCGTGCTCTGCCACCAAAGGCTACGCAGAAATGGCCTACAGCGTTGAAATCTCTCACCTTTGCTTACAACTGTACAGTCCACGAGACGACTGGTTACTCATTTCTATTGATTGTCCCCAGATTGCCTGTTGATAGGATATTTGGCTCTGTTCTGGATGTTCCAGAAGTAACTGATTTTGATCCCTACGTTCAGTCGTTACGGTCAGATCTGAAGGAGGCCATTGATGTGGTGCAAACAACAGCAACAAAACAGTTGCAGCGTCATGCAGAGCTGTACAATAGGAAGGTGAGAGGCGCACCTGTTGAAGTGGGGTACAGAGTGTTGCTGGCGAATAAGGGAGAGCGTGGTAAGAGGAAACTCGCTGACCGTTGTGAGAACGTGGTCTATGTGGTGACTGGGATGCATGAAGGGAGTCATACTTTCAGGATCCAAAACTCTTCCATACGTCAGGAGAAGGTGGTTCACCGGAATCTGATCATGCCTGTAAACTTTCTCCCGTTGTGTGATTTGGGTTCTGAGGATTAGGTTTCATCCTTATCAGAATCAGATGATCCAGAGGAGGAAAGAGTTGCAGTGGATGTGTCAGAGGGTTCTTTAGACTATAGGACCAGAGTGTGGGTGTCCGGGTTGCCATCAGTGTCGGATGAAGGGCGTCCTATAGTTGATTTGGACATAGCCACTGCTGTTGATTCAGCTGTGTTGAGTGATGATGATGTGCCCCAGCCTGCTCATTTTTCTGAGAGGGATGGCTTGGAAACTGTGGTGAATCAGAGTTTGAGTGGTGGGTCTGTGTGTCTCGAAGGGGGTACGTCATGTGGTTTTGGTGTAGAGGATGAGGAATCTTCTAAGATAGGGGACTCTACAGTAGTAGATGTAGCGGGTGTTCAGGACACAAGAAGTCGTGTGATGACACGAGCTGGATGGCTGTTTAAGCCTGTGAATCATCTTATAGAGATGATGCTTCAGAGGAGAGAATTAGCATCATATTTTATTTTTTTTAACATTTGGATGGTTTGGCATTGTTATACTGTATTGTCTTGAATGCCACAACTTTTGTTTTCTTGTTCATCTATTTATTTTGTTTATTTACACACTGTGTCAGTGTGACTGTGTTGAGGTGCTTTATGGGGCATAGTGTCTGAGATATGTATCCGGCATATCTGATTCTGTGTGTGGGGTTGAAGTTTGGCCAGCCTTTTTGTCTACACTGACTCTGTGAGAGTAGTCATATTGACTGAGTTTGTGCCCCTATGAGTAGTTGTATCAGTGGTGTGTTGATGTATATTAATTCACTTTTTTTGGGGTTGTTTTTTTTCTTGGTGTTTGTTTCCTGTGCTTGTTTGTGCCAGGGTGCTGGTCATGTTTTTTTTTTTTTTTTTTTTTTGGGTGTTTACAGGCAAGTGGAATTTGACAGGGGGCAATGTAACAACATAAATAGTATTATTCCACTTGCCATCATCACTATCATTATTAATGTAATTATCATTGCCATTAGTAAATAAAAAGGTTAATAGTAAACTGTTACAATGAGTTGGCTCCGAGCGCTTCCTCTCTAACGATGCCGTGCTTACGTCATCAGCTGCGTCTGATACGTGTCGTCAGTATTGGGACAGAGACGTTCGAGGTAAGTCGGTATACTGCTCCATTTTAGGGAGTATTTTTCTATTTATGAAAGTTACCTTGTAATCATAAAAGTGTATTTTTATTTAAAAGTAGTGGTGCAGAAGTGTTTTTATCATTTTTGAAGCGCCGGGTTGCTGGTAAAAGCATGTTGGCTAAGTGAGTTGTTTCTGCATTGAGTTTTCTGTTCCCTTGCAGTGAAAGAGTTGTGTGACCCGACTGTGAGCTAACTGAAACTGACCAGCGTCCTTATGTTTGTGTAGGTAACAATATGTTTTGTTTATTATATTCATATTATACGTGTCGTCAGTATTGAGATATAGACATTCGAGTGAAAGAGTTGTGTGAGCTAACTGAAACTGACCAGTGTCCTTATGTTTGTGCAGAATAAACGGCCGGTGCTGGCGAGGCTGTACTTCTGTCTCAGTACTTTTTTCAACACAACACAGAGTAACGTATATAGAGAAAAATAACTGAACCGGCCAATACCAGGGCTGGCACGGTTACACCAGCAGTGAGGAAGAGGAGGACATAGATCAAGAGCTCTCATCATGTTTTTGGTTTTGTTATAAACTTCTTCAGAATAAACTGACTGAAAGAAATACTTCCCATAATTCATTGTGTTTACTTTTTATTTGCCTTATATTTTTATAGTAAATGGATCATTTATGAACAAGAAAATAAACTTTATATGATTAAAGTTTTTTAATGAATTGTAGGAAATACAGTGGGGCAAAAAAGTATTTAGTCAGCCACCAATTGTGTAAGTTCTCCCACTTAAAAAGATCAGAGAGGCCTGTAATTTTCATCATAGGTATACCTCAACTATGAGAGACAAAATGAGGAAAAAAAATCCAGAAAATCACATTGTCTGATTTTTAAAGAATTTATTTGCAAATTAGGGTGGAAAATAAGTATTTGGTCACCTACAAACAAGTAAGATTTCTGGCTTTCACAGACCTGTAACTTCTTTAAGAGGCTCCTCGGTCCTCCACTCGTTACCTGTATTAATGGCACCTGTGTGAACTCGTTATCAGTATAAAAGACACCTGTCCACAACCTCAAACAGTCACGCTCCAAACTCCACTATGGCCAAGACCAAAGAGCTGTCAAAGGACACCAGAAACAAAATTGTAGACCTTCACCAGGCTGGGAAGACTGAATCTGCAATAGGTAAGCAGCTTGGTGTGAAGAAATCAACTGTGGGAGAAAATCTCTGGAGGGAGTTGAAAGTCCGTGTTGCCCAACGTCAGCCCCAAAACATCACTGCTCTAGAGGAGATCTGCATGGAGGAATGGGCCAAAATACCAGCAACAGTGTGTGAAAACCTTGTGAAGACTTACAGAAAACGTTTGACCTCTGTCATTGCCAACAAAGGCTATATAACAAGGTATTGATATTAACTTTTGTTATTGACCAAATACTTATTTTCCACCATAATTTGCAAATAAATTCTTTAAAAATCAGACAATGTGATTTTCTGGATTTTTTTTCCTCATTTTGTCTCTCATAGTTGAGGTATACCTATGATGAAAATTACAGGCCTCTCTGATCGTTTTAAGTTGGAGAACTTACACAATTGGTGGCTGACTAAATACTTTTTTGCCCCACTGTATTTGCGATACAAAACTCAATAATATACGGAAATAAAACAAATTACAGAACACAAGACAACATTTTTATAAGTAATTGCAGAATAAACGGGAGAAGGACACCTCGTTCACACTCCATTTTCACTGCTTTTGTTTAGCGTCGTCATGGTAGCTAGGCGACCGGACATGCGCAGAGGGTTAGGGCTGTGGTGGTGTCCAAATTCAGCCTGATGATGGCCTCTGCAGGAACCATCGAGTTGATTCAGTTGTTGTAGTTTTGACAACAGTTGTTCACAAATGTTTCAGGAACTTTCATTGGACTTTCACTTTCATTGATTGAAATTCCTCTCAGATCCTTCTTTAAGGGCTAAATACTGTACATCTACTCCACACATTAAGTAACATTTTCATATTATCTCATTGCATTTCTGCTTTTAGAAAAGTAATTTAAGCTTTAGTAGCTGTTGAAAGGAAGTCTGAGGGAAATAATAGATAGGAATCTCGGGTGTGGAAGGTTTCATGGGCATTTCCTGCCACTGGTATCATTAGAAATTGTTAATGAAAGGTTTTGAGGACTGAACTTCAAAGTATGTTTCTAAAGTCAGTAGTCAAGCGTGGATGGTGATCTGTAAGTGATCACAGGATTGTAGTGTAATTGTGTTTGTTCATGTGTATTTAGATGATTCAGTGTTGTAGATGTGTACTTATGGTTGAGCTCTGCTCCCTGGTTTTGGTTGCGTACATGTCTTTTTATTTTGTAGATGAATTTCTGCCTCAATTTTGTTGCACATGTAGGAGATTTCTTGCATTCACCAGTTCATTAACAGTCACTGCAGTTAGCCTGTGGAACATCTAGCTGTTCTCTCAGAGTTTAGTGTGTGTCCCAAGGACAATTAGAGCTGCTTAAAATAATCCTTTCAGTCTACAACTGTAAACGATATCGCTTTTCATTTCTAACTCAGAGTTTCTCCCAAAGCAGATGAAGAGATTTGATAGAGATAGCAAAGTGCAAGTGATGTGTCAAACACTGCATTTTCACTAAGGTTTGGAACTCACATACATCTTTCTGATTCTGAAAACAAAATCTTAGCTTTAGTTTTATCCCATGATACAACTGAGAGCTGATTTTAACCTTCATGTGGTTCAAACGCTGGACTTCAAAGCAGCTGAATTCTTGCCCATACAGGTTCAGTTTCTGATTAGATATTCAATCAGCTGTGATCACTGCAGACTGCTAATAGGGGTTCGAAGCCATGTGATGAGCAAAATTACAAACAAAAGAAGAAGAAATAAGCTCTCCAATATCTTCTGCTGCAAGCATTAAAGTAAGAACCATAACATTTACTAAATCATAACTAAAACATTTACATCTGTTCTGATTTTTAGTTTGCCCAACAATGCATTGACTTGTATCTTGCCAGGGATGGGAATCGAACAGCTCATCTCCAAATTAGTGGACAAACTTTCATTCTCTTTGGTTCCACATCCAGATATTTAATAAGTAAATGTTCTAAATAATATATCTACTAATTGAATGTGCTGCCATAGCTGTTCTTTTTTAGTTGATATTCATAGGTGTCTCTTAAAGGTGCCCTGCAAAAATGTTTTCTAAGTTTTCTGTTTGATATTTTAGGTCCACAGGTATTCTTGGTTTTGTACTGGGTGTGAAATTTTCACAATAAATTCTCTTTCTGTTTTTCTTTTTTTTCCCCATGTTCTGTCTGGAAATAAAGCAGTCGGAATTGATGTCCGGATGCATAGAAATGCCTGACAGATTTGTTCTCACAAGCCGAGCATGCAGCAATCACTGCAATGTTCAGCTTGTTACCTTTATTTATTATGATTTTATTTAGATGTTATTTTGTTTACTACCACAGACCACAGGGCTGACCCAAGCCCAGGGGATCCAGGCTCTAACCCTGGGGCAGCAGAGCCTAGGCAGGCCACCGCAGGAGAAACCAAAGCCCCCTCCCAGACAAGACCATAGACAACCTCCAGCGCAATTGCCCCGCAACCGCAGTACAGGTGCCCCAGGGTGCCGTGGCGCGATTCCACAGGCCCCACCGACAGCCAGCCACACCCCAAGCACCCCAGGACATGGATCCGATGTCCGAGACCCAAGGGCAGCCCCTCCCAAAGAAGGTATTGGATGGAGCCAGGAAGTGCCCAGCCCACCGTCCAGCCACCGGGAGCAGGCATGCGCACACCCCAAGCACCCAGACCCAAACTCTAGAAACCCGCAGTGCGCAGGTTGGCGGGGGAACCAGCAAGCAGTGGGGAGCTTGGTGGGGGGAGACAGACCCTCATAAAGGGTATAAGATATTGCTAGACCGAGGGGGAGTCCGAAACCCACCCTGACACATAGACAAAGACAGATATACATACACAAACATTCATACACTACTACTACTACTACTACTACTACTGTCATTTAGCAGACGCTTTTATCCAAAGCGACTTACATTGAGAGAACATACAAGCAAGAAATCAAAGAGAAGGAAACAATATAAGGAGGCGGACTGTTTTGAGTCCAGTTTAATTCCGACGCTGATACATCAAGTGTATCATTTCATTTTTTTTTTTTTTGTAGAGATAAACTCCCAAATCGCTATCATAAATCATAAATCAATTCCTCATTAAGACTGAAAGTGTTCTTTAAAGAGGTGAGTCTTAAGTCTGCTCTTAAAAGTAGCTGCCGACTCTGAGGATCGGACCGAGTTTGGTAGGTCATTCCACCATCGGGGGATAACAGAGGAGAAGAGTTTGGAACATGATCTCATGCCACGTTGTGGTGGAAGCGCTAGGCGTCTTTCAACGGCTGAGCGTAGCTGACGCGTGGGAATGTAGGTTTGGATGAAGGAGTGAAGGTAAGTAGGAGCTGTGTGTGTTAGAGTCTGGTAAGCCAGAAGCAGAGCTTTGTATTTGATGCGTGCTGCAACTGGAAGCCAGTGCAGAGAAATGAGCAGTGGAGTGACATGAGC
>SSNP01000431.1:0-16331 GCA_006937955.1 Pachypanchax playfairii
GGTTCATCTTCCACCACTAGCAGGAAGCTGCAGCTGGTTCTATGTCTGGTTCTTCTTCCACCACTAGCAGGAAACTGCTGCTGGTTCTATGTCTGGTTCTTCTTCCACCACTAGCAGGAAGCTGCAGCTGGTTCTATGTCTGGTTCTTCTTCCACCACTAGCAGGAAGCTGCAGCTGGTTCTATGTCTGGTTCTTCTTCCACCACGAGCAGGAAGCTGCTGCTGGTTCTATGTCTGGTTCTTCTTCCACCACTATTAGGAAGCTGCTGCTGGTTCTATGTCTGGTTCTTCTTCCACCACTAGCAGGAAGCTGCAGCTGGTTCTATGTCTGGTTCTTCTTCCACCACTAGCAGGAAGCTGCTGCTGGTTCTATGTCTGGTTCTTCTACCACCACGAGCAGGAAGCTGCAGCTGGTTCTATGTCTGGTTCTTCTTCCACCACTAGCCGGAAACTGCTGCTGGTTCTATGTCTGGTTCTTCTTCCACCACTAGCAGGAAGCTGCAGCTGGTTCTATGTCTGGTTCTTCTTCCACCACTAGCAGGAAGCTGCAGCTGGTTCTATGTCTGGTTCTTCTTCCACCACTAGAAGGAAGCTGCTGCTGGTTCTATGTCTGGTTCTTCTCCCACCACGAGCAGGAAGCTGCTGCTGTTCTATGTCTGGTTCTTCTTCCACCACTAGCAGGAAACTGCAGCTGGTTCTATGTCTGGTTCTTCTACCACCACTAGCAGGAAGCTGCAGCTGGTTCTATGTCTGGTTCTTCTTCCACCACTAGCAGGAAGCTGCAGCTGGTTCTATGTCTGGTTCTTCTTCCACCACTAGCAGGAAGCTGCTGCTGGTTCTATGTCTGGTTCTTCTTCCACCACTAGCAGGAAGCTGCAGCTGGTTCTATGTCTGGTTCATCTTCCACCACTAGCAGGAAGCTGCAGCTGGTTCTATGTCTGGTTCTTCTTCCACCACTAGCAGGAAGCTGCTGCTGGTTCTATGTCTGGTTCTTCTTCCACCATTAGCAGGAAGCTGCTGCTGGTTCTGTGTCTGGTTCTTCTTCCACCACTAGCAGGAAGCTGCTTGTTCTATGTCTGGTTCTTCTACCACCACGAGCAGGAAGCTGCTGCTGGTTCTATGTCTGGTTCTTCTACCACCACGAGCAGGAAGCTGCAGCTGGTTCTCTGTCTGGTTCTTCTTCCACCACTAGCAGGAAACTGCAGCTGGTTCTATGTCTGGTTCTTCTTCCACCACTAGCAGGAAGCTGCTGCTGGTTCTGTGTCTGGTTCTTCTTCCACCACTAGCAGGAAGCTGCAGCTGGTTCTATGTCTGGTTCTTCTACCACCACGAGCAGGAAGCTGCAGCTGGTTCTCTGTCTGGTTCTTCTTCCACCACTAGCAGGAAGCTGCAGCTGGTTCTATGCCTGGTTCTTCTTCCACCACTAGCAGGAAGCTGCAGCTGGTTCTATGTCTGGTTCTTCTTCCACCACGAGCAGGAAGCTGCTGCTGGTTCTATGTCTGGTTCTTCTACCACCACTAGCAGGAAGCTGCAGCTGGTTCTATGTCTGGTTCTTCTTCCACCACTAGCAGGAAGCTGCAGCTGGTTCTATGTCTGGTTCTTCTTCCACCACTAGCAGGAAACTGCTGCTGGTTCTATGTCTGGTTCTTCTTCCACCATTAGCAGGAAGCTGCTGCTGGTTCTATGTCTGGTTCTTCTACCACCACTAGCAGGAAGCTGCAGCTGGTTCTATGTCTGGTTCTTCTTCCACCACTAGCAGGAAGCTGCAGCTGGTTCTATGTCTGGTTCTTCTTCCACCACGAGCAGGAAGCTGCAGCTGGTTCTATGTCTGGTTCTTCTTCCACCACGAGCAGGAAGCTGCTGCTGGTTCTATGTCTGGTTCTTCTTCCACCACTAGCAGGAAGCTGCAGCTGGTTCTATGTCTGGTTCTTCTTCCACCACTAGCAGGAAGCTGCTGCTGGTTCTATGTCTGGTTCTTCTACCACCACTAGCAGGAAGCTGCAGCTGGTTCTATGTCTGGTTCTTCTTCCACCACTAGCAGGAAGCTGCAGCTGGTTCTATGTCTGGTTCTTCTTCCACCACTAGCAGGAAGCTGCTGCTGGTTCTATGTCTGGTTCTTCTACCACCACTAGCAGGAAGCTGCTGCTGGTTCTATGTCTGGTTCTTCTACCACCACGAGCAGGAAGCTGCTGCTGGTTCTATGTCTGGTTCTTCTTCCACCACGAGCAGGAAGCTGCAGCTGGTTCTATGTCTGGTTCTTCTTCCACCACTATTAGGAAGCTGCTGCTGGTTCTATGTCTGGTTCTTCTACCACCACTAGCAGGAAGCTGCTTGTTCTATGTCTGGTTCTTCTACCACCACGAGCAGGAAGCTGCTGCTGGTTCTATGTCTGGTTCTTTTACCACCACTAGCAGGAAGCTGCAGCTGGTTCTATGTCTGGTTCTTCTTCCACCACTAGCAGGAAACTGCAGCTGGTTCTATGTCTGGTTCATCTTCCACCACTAGCAGGAAGCTGCTAGCTGGTTCTATGTCTGGTTCTTCTTCCACCACTAGCAGGAAGCTGCAGCTGGTTCTATGTCTGGTTCTTCTTCCACCACGAGCAGGAAGCTGCTGCTGGTTCTATGTCTGGTTCTTCTTCCACCACTAGCAGGAAGCTGCTACTGGTTCTATGTCTGGTTCTTCTACCACCACTAGCAGGAAGCTGCTGCTAGTTCTCTGTCTGGTTCTTCTTCCACCACTAGCAGGAAGCTGCTGCTGGTTCTATGTCTGGTTCTTCTTCCACCACTAGCAGGAAGCTGCTGCTGGTTCTTCTTCCACAACTAGCAGGAAGCTGCTGCTGGTTCTATGTCTGGTTCTTCTTCCACCACTAGCAGGAAGCTGCTACTGGTTCTATGTCTGGTTCTTCTTCCACCACGAGCAGGAAACTGCTGCTGGTTCTATGTATGGTTCTTCTTCCACCACTAGCAGGAAGCTGCTGCTGGTTCTATGTCTGGTTCTTCTTCCACCACGAGCAGGAAACTGCAGCTGGTTCTATGTCTGGTTCTTCTTCCACCACGAGCAGGAAACTGCTGCTGGTTCTATGTCTGGTTCTTCTTCCACCACTAGCAGGAAGCTGCTGCTGGTTCTATGTCTGGTTCTTCTTCCACCACTAGCAGGAAGCTACTGCTGGTTCTATGTCTGGTTCTTCTTCCACCACGAGCAGAAAACTGCTGCTGGTTCTATGTCTGGTTCTTCTTCCACCACTAGCAGGAAGCTGCTGCTGGTTCTTTCGGTGGGCGGTGACTGATATAAAATAACCAATCACATGAGGATCACACCGGGTCTTAGTGTCCTCCTCCAAACAGTCACGCGCAGCCTCTCCTGGTTTGCCTTCACGCTCGTATGAGAGTTTCATGTACAGGCGCCTGTTTGGAGATCCACACGCGCGGTTCATGAATACTCGTGTAATGAATCATACGCGGGAATTCACGCGCGTGGTGTGGATTGCACGCACGCACATGGTTAAATACGCGTGCGTGCTGCAGAAAATCTTGCTCAGGATTATAGGATCATAGTCTGACTCCACTGGTGGTTCGGACCAATCATGCGTTAGCATTGTTGTTTGGGGCGGGTGTTCAGTTATTAAGTTTCTTCCATCATTTTCAATATTATGTTTCAGAATGTTGGTTTAAGACTTCAAAATGTGGCGTAATTTTACTGTTTTAGTGGAACAACTTCATAAGGTACAAAAATGGACCTGGAATGGACCTGGACTACAGGGGACACCCCCAGAGACAAGAAGGGTACAAATTCTTATAATAATTGTAATATTACAGTATTGAAAATGATGGAAGAAACTTCATAAAATGGAGATTAACCAGCCTTGACCAAGGTTGCAGGTGCAGTTGAAATGGTACAAATTTGTACTTTATATCAATTTGAACCCTCAGAGGAACATTTCTGGCCTTTTAAAGACCAATATTGTACTTTTAAGGGAACATTTTAAAACATTTTACCTATAGGTACAAAAATGTCCTTGTCTCGTACCTCTATTTCTGAGAGTGTATAGATCTTATTAATGGTTATCAAATGAGAAGATACAAATCTTCAAGGCCCCAAAAAATTGCAGTAGCCTTTTTTGAATGTACAAGGAAACTGACATGTTCTCATTTTTCTAATTAAAACTTCAGGCTTAAAGTAAAACAACAACAAACAGACATATTTCAAAACGTTTATGGTGCATTTCACTGAAACAAAACAAACCAAAGTAACGTTTACCTTCTCACACGCTAACGAAACATTTTTTCTTGTTTAGTAATCACCTCAAGATAAAACAAACACCAGAGTCATTAATCACCAAAACAAGGTGTGAGAGTGAAACAGTAATTATCACGACTCAGTATTCATTAAACTGATGTGAGAAGAGTAAAAACCACAAATATCCAGAGACTTCAGAGTTTGTGGAAATTGCACATTTACAATCCAATAAAAATATCACAATATTATCTTTAAACCATAAAAGATTGAGTTCAACTTATTAAAGAGTAAATATTCATGTCTGAGATTTTGTTTAGTGTCACAGTGATAGTAGAACAATAAAGAATCAGCTCAGGTTCAGGCTGTTAGATGCTGATCAACTTCACTGCACAAAGTTATTACTGTCAGTTTTACACAAACATCTCGTCCACAACAAAAGTTTAAAACAGATGTTGATCAAAGAAAGACGTGTTGGCGTTATACAGACACTGTGTACATTCTGTCTGTGTCTCTGACATCAAAGAAAAGGCTGTTACACCTTTAGGACCCTTATACCTGTTACATCACACACAAGCATTTCAGATCCAAAATAAATCACTCTTTTCTTCTTGCTGCACAGAAATGGATCAGTACATTCCATCATGGTGGTTTGCTCAAAGGCAGGTTGATGCAGTCGTTAGAGTCACTCTGGGTTTCTAAGCAGGTGTGTAGATCAAGTCAGCTACACACTTACATTCTTTAAGGAAACAACTATAGAAACATTTCTAGCTCCAGATGCAGCTTGTCTGTACCTCTCTGCTGACAGCCACAAGTCACATGATCAGTCCTGACCACCTCAGTCCCATTAGTAGGCTGGAGGTTTTAACTGATCATTACTGGGTTCAAAGTGCAGAAAGTTCTGGTCTTCCTCAGAGTCAAGTGTGTAACTCTGTCCTCCTCCAAGCCTTAGAGCTGATGACAGTTTCATACTTCAACAGACAGTATCAGTGTTGAAGGACAGCTGCACCTATCAAATACACAGAGAACACACTTATGTAAACAAGTATTTATAATGATTTGACTGTAAATATTTTCTATTATCAAATCAAACCTTATTACTGTCTCATGGAAACTCATCTCTTCTCCTTAGAGTTAAATCAAAACTGTGTTACTCAGACACATAAGCTTAAACCGTGAGCTGAGTGAACTCAATGGACTCAGCCTGAATTAGAGTTTTAAATGTGTTGTTAGATTGGAGGGGCTGCAGGGTATAACAGCTGGTTTCACAACTAGAAGGTCCTGGATTCTAGTCCCTGCTGGGACCTGGACCTACAGACCAGCCTGAATAACTAGGGGGGGATGAAGGGATGGATGGATGGAGTGATGGATGAACAGGGATGCACATAATATTTTTGTCCTGGTTCTTAGGGGAGACCCTAGGGTTGTTGTTTGGTCCTCACATATTTAAATGTGTCTCACTGTGTCTCTTCAAAGTTCCTCTTTGTTTTTGGTTCTTCAAGCTTCACAGTCAGTCTGATTAGTTTTCCTGGTTTTATATTTGTTTTAAAAAAAATCATTTAATTTAAGAAAAAATTAGGAAAAAATAGTAAAATAAAAGAATACTGGAAAAAACCTTCAGAGCTCAGGTTGGATTGTTTACAGGTTTGGATTGTTTACAGGTTGGATTGTTTACAGGTTGGATTGTTTACAGGTTTGGATTGTTTACAGGTTGGATTGTTTACAGGTTGGACTGTTTACAGGTCGGATTGTTTACAGGTTGGATTGTTTAAAGGTTTGATTGTTTACAGGGTGGATTGTTTACATGTTTGACTGTTTACAGGTCGGATTGTTTACAGGTTGAACTGTTTACAGGTTGGACTGTTTACATGTTTGACTGTTTACAGGTTGGACTGCTTATAGCTTGGATTGTTTACATGTTTGACTGTTTACAGGCTTGACTGTTTACTGGTTGGAATGTTTACAGGTTGGATTGTTTACATGTTTGGTTGTTTACAGGCTGGACTGTTCACAGGTTTGATTGTTTAAAGGTTGGATTGTTTACAGGTCGGATTGTTTACAGGTTGGACTGTTTACAGGTTGGACTGTTTAAAGGTTTGATTGTTAACAGGTTGGACTGTTTACATGTTTGACTGTTTACAGGTCGGATTGTTTACAGGTTGAACTGTTTACAGGTTGGACTGTTTACATGTTTGACTGTTTACAGGTTGGACTGTTTACAGGTTGGACTGTTTAAAGGTTTGATTGTTAACAGGTTGGACTGTTTACATGTTTGACTGTTTACAGGTCGGATTGTTTACAGGTTGAACTGTTTACAGGTTGGACTGTTTACATGTTTGACTGTTTACAGGTTGGACTGCTTATAGCTTGGATTGTTTACATGTTTGACTGTTTACAGGTTGGACTGCTTATAGCTTGGATTGTTTACATGTTTGACTGTTTACAGGTTGGATTGTTTACAGGCTTGACTGTTTACTGGTTGGAATGTTTACAGGTTGGATTGTTTACATGTTTGGTTGTTTACAGGCTGGACTGTTCACAGGTTTGATTGTTTAAAGGTTGGATTGTTTACAGGTCGGATTGTTTACAGGTTGGACTGTTTACAGGTTGGACTGTTTAAAGGTTTGATTGTTAACAGGTTGGATTGTTTACATGTTTGACTGTTTACAGGTCGGATTGTTTACAGGTTGGATTGTTTACAGGTTGGACTGTTTACAGGTCGGATTGTTTACAGGTTGGACTGTTTACAGGTTGGACTGTTTAAAGGTTTCATTGTTAACAGGTTGGATTGTTTACATGATTGACTGTTTACAGGTCGGATTGTTTACAGGTTGGACTGTTTACAGGTTGGACTGTTTACATGTTTGACTGTTTACAGGTTGGACTGTTTACATGTTTGACTGTTTACAGGTTGGACTGCTTATAGCTTGGATTGTTTACATGTTTGACTGTTTACAGGTTGGACTGCTTATAGCTTGGATTGTTTACATGTTTGACTGTTTACAGGTTGGACTGTTTACAGGTTGGATTGTTTACAGGCTGGACTGTTCACAGGTTTGATTGTTTAAAGGTTGGATTGTTTACAGGTTTGGATTGTATACAGGTTGGATTGTTTACAGGTTGGACTGTTTACAGGTCGGATTGTTTACAGGTTGGACTGTTTACAGGTTGGACTGTTTAAAGGTTTGATTGTTTACAGGTTGGATTGTTTACATGTTTGACTGTTTACAGGTCGGATTGTTTACAGGTTGGACTGTTTACAGGTTGGATTGTTTACATGTTTGACTGTTTACAGGTTGGACTGTTTACAGGTTGGATTGTTTACATGTTTGACTGTTTACAGGTTGGACTGCTTATAGCTTGGATTGTTTACATGTTTGACTGTTTACAGGTTGGACTGTTTACAGGTTGTATTGTTTACAGGCTGGACTGTTCACAGGTTTGATTGTTTAAAGGTTGGATTGTTTACAGGTTGACCTGTTTACAGGTTGGATTGTTTACAGGTTGGATTGTTTACATGTTTGACTGTTTACAGGTTGGACTGCTTATAGCTTGGATTGTTTACATGTTTGACTGTTTACAGGTTGGACTGTTTACAGGTTGGATTGTTTACAGGTTGGACTGTTTAAAGGTTTGATTGTTTACAGGTTGGATTGTTTACAGGTTGGATTGTTTATAGGTTGGTTTGTTTACAGGTTGGACTGTTTAAAGGTTTGATTGTTTACAGGTTGGATTGTTTACAGGTTGGATTGTTTACATGTTTGACCGTTTACAGGTTGGACTGCTTATAGCTTGGATTGTTTACATGTTTGACTGTTTACAGGTTCGATTGTTTACAGGTTGGACTGTTTACAGGTTGGACTGTTTACATGTTTGACTGTTTACAGGTTGGACTGTTTACATGTTTGACTGTTTACAGGTTGGACTGCTTATAGCTTGGATTGTTTACATGTTTGACTGTTTACAGGTTGGACTGTTTACAGGTTGGATTGTTTACAGGTTGGATTGTTTACAGGTTGGATTGTTTACAGGTTTGATTGTTTACAGGTTGGATTGTTTATAGGTTGGATTGTTTACATGTTTGACTGTTTACAGGTTGGACTGCTTATAGCTTGGATTGTTTACATGTTTGACTGTTTACAGGTTGGACTGTTTACAGGTTGGATTGTTTACAGGTTGGACTGTTTAAAGGTTTGATTGTTTACAGGTTGGATTGTTTACAGGTTGGATTTTTTACAGGTCGGATTGTTTATAGGTTGGATTGTTTACAGGTCGGATTGTTTACAGGTTGGATTGTTTATAGGTTGGATTGTTTACAGGTTGGATTGTTTACAGGTTGGACTGTTTACAGGTTGGATTGTTTACAGGTTGGATTGTTTACAGGTTGGATTGTTTACAGGTTGGATTGTTTACATGTTTGACTGTTTACAGGTTGGACTGCTTATAGCTTGGATTGTTTACATGTTTGACTGTTTACAGGTTGGACTGTTTACAGGTTGGAATGTTTACAGGTTGGATTGTTTACAGGTTGGACTGTTTACAGGTTTGATTGTTCACAGGTTGGATTGTTTACAGGTCGGATTGTTTATAGGTTGGATTGTTTACAGGTCGGATTGTTTACAGGTTGGATTGTTTACAGGTTGGATTGTTTACAGGTTGGACTGTTTACAGGTTGGATTGTTTACAGGTTGGACTGTTTAAAGGTTTGATTGTTTACAGGTTGGATTGTTTACAGGTTGGATTTTTTACAGGTCGGATTGTTTATAGGTTGGATTGTTTACAGGTCGGATTGTTTACAGGTTGGATTGTTTATAGGTTGGATTGTTTACAGGTTGGACTGTTTACAGGTTGGATTGTTTACAGGTTGGACTGTTTAAAGGTTTGATTGTTTACAGGTTGGATTGTTTACAGGTTGGATTGTTTACATGTTTGACTGTTTACAGGTTGGACTGCTTATAGCTTGGATTGTTTACATGTTTGACTGTTTACAGGTTGGACTGTTTACAGGTTGGAATGTTTACAGGTTGGATTAATTACAGGTTGGATTGTTTACAGGTTGGACTGTTTACAGGTTTGATTGTTCACAGGTTGGATTGTTTACAGGTCGGATTGTTTATAGGTTGGATTGTTTACAGGTCGGACTGTTTACAGGTTGGACTGTTTACAGGTTGGATTGTTTACAGGTTGGACTGTTTACAGGTTTGATTGTTCACAGGTTGGATTGTTTACAGGTCGGATTGTTTATAGGTTGGATTGTTTACAGGTCGGACTGTTTACAGGTTGGATTGTTTACAGGTTGGATTGTTTACAGGTTGGACTGTTTAAAGGTTTGATTGTTTACAGGTTGGATTGTTTACATGTTTGACTGTTTACAGGTCGGATTGTTTACAGGTTGGACTGTTTACAGGTTGGATTGTTTACAGGTTTGACTGTTTACAGGTTGGACTGTTTACAGGTTGGATTGTTTACATGTTTGACTGTTTACAGGTTGGACTGCTTATAGCTTGGATTGTTTACATGTTTGACTGTTTACAGGTTGGACTGTTTACAGGTTGGATTGTTTACAGGTTGGATTGTTTACAGGTTGGACTGTTTACAGGTTTGATTGTTCACAGGTTGGATTGTTTACAGGTCGGATTGTTTATAGGTTGGATTGTTTACAGGTCGGACTGTTTACAGGTTGGACTGTTTACAGGTTGGATTGTTTACAGGTTGGACTGTTTACAGGTTTGATTGTTCACAGGTTGGATTGTTTACAGGTCGGATTGTTTATAGGTTGGATTGTTTACAGGTCGGACTGTTTACAGGTTGGATTGTTTACATGTTTGACTGTTTACAGGTTGGACTGCTTATAGCTTGGATTGTTTACATGTTTGACTGTTTACAGGTTGGACTGTTTACAGGTTGGATTGTTTACAGGTTGGACTGTTTAAAGGTTTGATTGTTCACGGGTTGGATTGTTTACAGGTCGGATTGTTTATAGGTTGGATTGTTTACAGGTCGGATTGTTTACAGGTTGGACTGTTTAAAGGTTTGATTGTTTACAGGTTGGACTGTTTACAGGTTGGATTGTTTACAGGTTGGACTGTTTAAAGGTTTGATTGTTTACAGGTTGGATTGTTTACAGGTTGGATTGTTTACATGTTTGACTGTTTACAGGTTGGACTGCTTATAGCTTGGATTGTTTACATGTTTGACTGTTTACAGGTTGGACTGTTTACAGGTTGGAATGTTTACAGGTTGGATTGTTTACAGGTTGGACTGTTTAAAGGTTTGATTGTTTACAGGTTGGATTGTTTACATGTTTGACCGTTTACAGGTTGGACTGCTTATAGCTTGGATTGTTTACATGTTTGACTGTTTACAGGTTGGACTGTTTACAGGTTGGAATGTTTACAGGTTGGATTGTTTACAGGTTGGATTGTTTACAGGTTGGACTGTTTACAGGTTGGATTGTTCACAGGTTGGATTGTTTACAGGTCGGATTGTTTATAGGTTGGATTGTTTACAGGTCGGACTGTTTACAGGTTGGACTGTTTACAGGTAGGATTGTTTACAGGTTGGACTGTTTAAAGGTTTGATTGTTTACAGGTTGGATTGTTTACAGGTTGGATTGTTTACATGTTTGACCGTTTACAGGTTGGACTGCTTATAGCTTGGATTGTTTACATGTTTGACTGTTTACAGGTTGGACTGTTTACAGGTTGGAATGTTTACAGGTTGGATTGTTTACAGGTTGGATTGTTTACAGGTTGGACTGTTTACAGGTTTGATTGTTCACAGGTTGGATTGTTTACAGGTCGGATTGTTTATAGGTTGGATTGTTTACAGGTCGGAATGTTTACAGGTTAGACTGTTTACAGGTAGGATTGTTTACAGGTTGGACTGTTTACAGGTTGGATTGTTTACAGGTTGGACTGTTTAAAGGTTTGATTGTTTACAGGTTTGATTGTTTACATATTTGACTGTTTACAGGTTGGACTGCTTATAGCTTGGATATTTTACATGTTTGACTGTTTACAGGTTGGACTGTTTACAGGTTGGAATGTTTACAGGTTGGATTGTTTACAGGTTGGATTGTTTACAGGTTGGACTGTTTACAGGTTTGATTGTTCACAGGTTGGATTGTTTACAGGTCGGATTGTTTATAGTTTGGTTTGTTTACAGGTCGGACTGTTTACAGGTTGGACTGTTTACAGGTAGGATTGTTTACAGGTTGGACTGTTTAAAGGTTTGATTGTTAACAGGTTGGATTGTTTACATGTTTGACTGTTTACAGGTCGGATTGTTTACAGGTTGGACTGTTTACAGGTTGGACTGTTTACATGTTTGACTGTTTACAGGTTGGACTGTTTACAGGTTGGATTGTTTACAGGTTGGACTGTTTAAAGGTTTGATTGTTTACAGGTTGGATTGTTTACAGGTTGATTGTTTACATGTTTGACAGTTTATAGGTTGGATTGTTTACAGTTTGGATTGTTTACACGTTTGACTGTTTACAGGTTGGATTGTTTACAGGCTTGACTGTTTACTGGTTGGAATGTTTACAGGTTGGATTGTTTTCATGTTTGGTTGTTTATGGGTTGGATTGTTTACATGTTTGTTTGTTTATGGGTTGGATTGTTTACAGGTTGGATTGTTTACAGGTTGGATTGTTTATAGGTTGGATTGTTTACAGGTTTGATTGTTTACAGGCTTGACTGTTTACAGGTTGGATTGTTTACAGGTTGGATTGTTTATAGGTTGGATTGTTTACAGGTTGGACTGTTTACAGGTTGGATTGTTTACAGGCTTGACTGTTTACAGGTTGGATTGTTTATAGGTTGGACTGTTTACAGGCTTGACTGTTTACAGGTTGGACTGTTTACAGGTTGGATTGTTTACAGGCTTGACTGTTTACAGGTTGGATTGTTTATAGGTTGGACTGTTTACAGGTTGGATTGTTTACAGGCTTGACTGTTTACAGGTTGGATTGTTTACAAGTTGGATTGTTTACAGGCTTGACTGTTTACAGGTTGGATTGTTTATAGGTTGGATTGTTTACATGTTTGACAGTTTATAGGTTGGATTGTTTACAGGTTGGATTGTTTACACGTTTGACTGTTTACAGGTTGGATTGTTTACAGGCTTGAGTGTTTACAGGTTGGATTGTTTACATGTTTGACTGTTTACAGGTCGGATTGTTTACAGGTTGGACTGTTTACAGGTTGGAATGTTTACAGGTTGGATTGTTTACAGGTTGGACTGTTTACAGGTTTGATTGTTCACAGGTTGGATTGTTTACAGGTCGGATTGTTTATAGGTTGGATTGTTTACAGGTCGGACTGTTTACAGGTTGGACTGTTTACAGGTTGGATTGTTTACAGGTTGGACTGTTTACAGGTTTGATTGTTCACAGGTTGGATTGTTTACAGGTCGGATTGTTTATAGGTTGGATTGTTTACAGGTCGGACTGTTTACAGGTTGGACTGTTTACATGTTTGACTGTTTACAGGTTGGACTGCTTATAGCTTGGATTGTTTACATGTTTGACTGTTTACAGGTTGGACTGTTTACAGGTTGGTATGTTTACAGGTTGGATTAATTACAGGTTGGATTGTTTACAGGTTGGACTGTTTACAGGTTTGATTGTTCACAGGTTGGATTGTTTACAGGTCGGATTGTTTATAGGTTGGATTGTTTACAGGTCGGACTGTTTACAGGTTGGACTGTTTACAGGTTGGATTGTTTACAGGTTGGACTGTTTACAGGTTTGATTGTTCACAGGTTGGATTGTTTACAGGTCGGATTGTTTATAGGTTGGATTGTTTACAGGTCGGACTGTTTACAGGTTGGACTGTTTACAGGTAGGATTGTTTACAGGTTGGATTGTTTACATGTTTGACTGTTTACAGGTTGGACTGCTTATAGCTTGGATTGTTTACATGTTTGACTGTTTACAGGTTGGACTGTTACAGGTTGGATTGTTTACAGGTTGGACTGTTTAAAGGTTTGATTGTTCACAGGTTGGATTGTTTACAGGTCGGATTGTTTATAGGTTGGATTGTTTACAGGTCGGATTGTTTACAGGTTGGACTGTTTACAGGTTGGACTGTTTACAGGTTGGACTGTTTACAGGTAGGATTGTTTACAGGTTGGACTGTTTAAAGGTTTGATTGTTTACAGGTTGGACTGTTTACAGGTTGGATTGTTTACAGGTTGGACTGTTTAAAGGTTTGATTGTTTACAGGTTTGATTGTTTACATGTTTGACTGTTTACAGGTTGGACTGCTTATAGCTTGGATTGTTTACATGTTTGACTGTTTACAGGTTGGACTGTTTACAGGTTGGATTGTTTACAGGTTGGACTGTTTAAAGGTTTGATTGTTTACAGGTTGGATTGTTTACAGGTTGGACAGTTTACAGGTTGGATTGTTTACATGTTTGACTGTTTACAGGTCGGATTGTTTACAGGTTGGACTGTTTACAGGTTGGATTGTTTACATGTTTGACTGTTTACAGGTTGGACTGTTTACAGGTTGGATTGTTTACAGGTTGGACTGTTTGAAGGTTGGATTGTTTACAGGTCGGACTGTTTACAGGTTGGACTGTTTACAGGTTGGATTGTTTACAGGTCGGATTGTTTATAGGTTGGATTGTTTACAGGTCGGACTGTTTACAGGTTGGATTGTTTACAGGTTGGGTTGTTTACAGGTTGGACTGTTTAAAGGTTTGATTGTTTACAGGTTGGATTGTTTACATGTTTGACTGTTTACAGGTTGGACTGCTTATAGCTTGGATTGTTTACATGTTTGACTGTTTACAGGTTGGACTGTTTACAGGTTGGATTGTTTACAGGTTGGATTGTTTACAGGTTGGACTGTTTACAGGTTTGATTGTTCACAGGTTGGATTGTTTACAGGTCGGATTGTTTGTAGGTTGGATTGTTTACAGGTCGGACTGTTTACAGGTTGGACTGTTTACAGGTTGGATTGTTTACAGGTTGGACTGTTTAAAGGTTTGATTGTTTACAGGTTGGATTGTTTACAGGTTGGATTGTTTATAGGTTGGATTGTTTACAGGTTGGACTGTTTACAGGTTGGACTGTTTACAGGTTGGATTGTTTACAGGTTGGACTGTTTACAGGTTTGATTGTTCACAGGTTGGATTGTTTACAGGTCGGATTGTTTATAGGTTGGATTGTTTACAGGTCGGACTGTTTACAGGTTGGACTGTTTACAGGTAGGATTGTTTACAGGTTGGACTGTTTACAGGTTGGATTGTTTACAGGTTTGAGTGTTTACAGGTTGGATTGTTTACAGGTTGGATTGTTTACAGGTTGGATTGTTTAAAGGATGGATTGTTTACAGGTTGGATTGTTTACAGGTTGGATTGTTTACATGTTTGACCGTTTACAGGTTGGACTGCTTATAGCTTGGATTGTTTACATGTTTGACTGTTTACAGGTTGGACTGTTTACAGGTTGGAATGTTTACAGGTTGGATTGTTTACAGGTTGGATTGTTTACAGGTTGGACTGTTTACAGGTTTGATTGTTTACAGGTTGGATTGTTTACAGGTTGGATTGTTTATAGGTTGGATTGTTTACAGGTTGGACTGTTTACAGGTTGGACTGTTTACAGGTTGGATTGTTTACAGGTTGGATTGTTTACAGGTTGGACTGTTTACAGGTTTGATTGTTCACAGGTTGGATTGTTTACAGGTCGGATTGTTTATAGGTTGGATTGTTTACAGGTTTGACAGTTTATAGGTTGGATTGTTTACAGTTTGGATTGTTTACACGTTTGACTGTTTACAGGTTGGATTGTTTACAGGCTTGACTGTTTACTGGTTGGAATGTTTACAGGTTGGATTGTTTTCATGTTTGGTTGTTTATGGGTTGGATTGTTTACATGTTTGTTTGTTTATGGGTTGGATTGTTTACAGGTTGGATTGTTTACAGGTTGGATTGTTTATAGGTTGGATTGTTTACAGGTTTGATTGTTTACAGGCTTGACTGTTTACAGGTTGGATTGTTTACAGGTTGGATTGTTTACAGGCTTGACTGTTTACAGGTTGGATTGTTTACAGGTTGGATTGTTTACATGTTTGTTTGTTTATGGGTTGGATTGTTTACAGGTTGGATTGTTTACAGGTTGGATTGTTTATAGGCTGGATTGTTTACAGGTTTGATTGTTTACAGGTTGGATTGTTTACAGGTTGGATTGTTTACAGGTTGGATTGTTTACAGGTTTGACTGTTTACAGGTTGGATTGTTTACAGGTTGGATTGTTTACAGGCTTGACTGTTTACAGGTTGGATTGTTTATAGGTTGGATTGTTTACATGTTTGACTGTTTATAGGTTGGATTGTTTACAGGTTGGATTGTTTACACGTTTGACTGTTTACAGGTTGGATTGTTTACAGGCTTGACTGTTTACTGGTTGGAATGTTTACAGGTTGGATTGTTTACATGTTTGGTTGTTTATGGGTTGGATTGTTTACATGTTTGTTTGTTTATGGGTTGGATTGTTTACAGGCTGGACTGTTTACTGGTTGGAATGTTTACAGGTTGGATTGTTTACATGTTTGGTTGTATATGGGTTGGATTGTTTACATGGTTGTTTGTTTATGGGTTGGATTGTTTACAGGTTGGATTGTTTACACGTTTGGTTGTTTATGGGTTGGGTTGTTTACAGGTTGGATTGTTTATAGGTTGGAATGTTTACTGGTTGGATTGTTTACATGTTTGACTGTTTACAGGTTGGTATATTCACAGGTTGGAATGTTTACAGGTTGGACTGTTTACAGGTTGGATTGTTTACAAGCTTGACTGTTTACAGGTTTGACTGTTTACAGGTTGGATTGTTTACAGGTTTGACTGTTTACAGGTTGGATTGTTTACAGGTTGGATTGTTTACATGTTTGACTGTTTACAGGTTGGACTGCTTATAGCTTGGATTGTTTACATGTTTGACTGTTTACAGGTTGGACTGTTTACAGGTTGGAATGTTTACAGGTTGGATTGTTTACAGGTTGGACTGTTTACAGGTTGGATTGTTTACAGGTTGGATTGTTTTAGGCTGGATTGTTTACAGGTTTGATTGTTTACAGGCTTGAC
>SSNP01000431.1:16431-48749 GCA_006937955.1 Pachypanchax playfairii
ACAGGTTTACAGGTTGGATTGTTTATAGGTTGGAATGTTTACAGGTTGGAATGTTTACAGGTTGGACTGTTTACAGGTTGGATTGTTTACAGGCTTGACTGTTTACACGTTTGGTTGTTTATGGGTTGGGTTGTTTACAGGTAGATTGTTTACAGGTTGGATTGTTTACAGGCTTGACTGTTTACAGGTTGGTTTGTTTACAGGCTTGACTGTTTCCAGGTTGGATTGTTTATAGGTTGCATTGTTTACAGGTTTGATTGTTTACAGGCTTGACTGTTTACAGGTTGGATTGTTTACAGGTTGGATTGTTTATAGGTTGGATTGTTTACAGGCTTGACTGTTTACACGTTTGGTTGTTTATGGGTTGGGTTGTTTACAGGTTAGATTGTTTACAGGTTGGATTGTTTATAGGTTGGATTGTTTACAGGTTTGATTGTTTACTGGTTGGATTGTTTACTGGTTGGATTGTTTACATGTTTGTTTGTTTATGGGTTGGATTGTTTACAGGTTGGATTGTTTATGGGTTGGATTGTTTACAGGTTGGATTGTTTACAAGCTTGACTGTTTACAGGTTGGAATGTTTACAGGTTGGATTGTTTACAGGCTTGACTGTTTACAGGTTGGATTGTTTATAGGTTGGACTGTTTACAGGTTGGATTGTTTACAGGCTTGACTGTTTACAGGTTGGATTGTTTATAGGTTGGATTGTTTACAGGTTGGACTGTTTACAGGTTGGATTGTTTACAGGCTGGACTGTTTACTGGTTGGAATGTTTACAGGTTGGATTGTTTACAGGTTTGACTGTTTACACGTTTGGTTGTTTATGGGTTGGGTTGTTTACAGGTTGGATTGTTTACACGTCTGGTTGTTTTTGGGTTGGGTTGTTTACAGGTTGGATTGTTTACAGGTTGGATTGTTTATAGGTTGGATTGTTTACAGGCTTGACTGTTTACAGGTTGGATTGTTTACAGGTTGGATTGTTTACAGGCTTGACTGTTTACAGGTTGGATTGTTTATAGGTTGGATTGTTTACAGGTTGGACTGTTTACAGGTTGGATTGTTTACAGGCTGGACTGTTTACAGGTTGGATTGTTTACAGGTTGGACTGTTTACAGGTTGGATTGTTTACAGGCTTGACTGTTTACAGGTTGGATTGTTTATAGGTTGGATTGTTTACAGGCTTGACTGTTTACACGTTTGGTTGTTTATGGGTTGGGTTGTTTACAGGTTAGATTGTTTACAGGTTGGATTGTTTATAGGTTGGACTGTTTACAGGTTGGATTGTTTAATGGTTGGATTGTTTACAGGTTGGATTGTTTATAGGTTGGATTGTTTACAGGTTGGATTGTTTACAGGCTTGACTGTTTACAGGTTGGATTGTTTATAGGTTGGACTGTTTACAGGTTGGATTGTTTACAGGCTTGACTGTTTACAGGTTGGATTGTTTATGTGTTGGATTGTTTACAGGTTGGATTGTTTACAGGCTTGACTGTTTACACGTTTGGTTGTTTATGGGTTGGGTTGTTTACAGGTTAGATTGTTTACAGGTTGGACTGTTTAAAGGTTGGATTGTTTACAGGCTTGACTGTTTACAGGTTGGATTGTTTATAGGTTGGACTGTTTACAGGTTGGATTGTTTACAGGCTTGACTGTTTACAGGTTGGATTGTTTATGGGTTGGATTGTTTACAGGTTGGATTGTTTACTGGTTGGATTGTTTACAGGTTGGATTGTTTACAAGCTTGACTGTTTACAGGTTTGACTGTTTACAGGTTGGATTGTTTACAGGTTTGACTGTTTACTGGTTGGAATGTTTATAGGTTGGACTGTTTACAGGTTGGATTGTTTACAGGCTTGACTGTTTACAGGTTGGATTGTTTACAGGCTGGACTGTTTACTGGTTGGAATGTTTACAGGTTGGATTGTTTACATGTTTGGTTGTATATGGGTTGGATTGTTTACATGTTTGTTTGTTTATGGGTTGGATTGTTTACAGGTTGGATTGTTTATGGGTTGGATTGTTTACAGGTTGGATTGTTTACATGTTTGACTGTTTACAGGTTGGTATGTTTACAGGTTGGAATGTTTACAGGTTGGACTGTTTACAGGTTGGATTTTTTACAGGCTTGACTGTTTACAGGTTGGATTGTTTATGTGTTGGATTGTTTACAGGTTGGATTGTTTACAGGCTTGACTGTTTACAGGTTGGATTGTTTAATGGTTTGATTGTTTACAGGTTGGATTGTTTATAGGTTGGATTGTTTACAGGTTTGACTGTTTACAGGTTGGATTGTTTACAGGCTGGACTGTTTACTGGTTGGAATGTTTACAGGTTGGATTGTTTACATGTTTGGTTGTATATGGGTTGGATTGTTTACATGTTTGTTTGTTTATGGGTTGGATTGTTTACAGGTTGGATTGTTTACAGGCTTGACTGTTTACAGGTTGGTTTGTTTACAGGTTGGATTGTTTACATGTTTGACTGTTTACAGGTTGGTATATTCACAGGTTGGAATGTTTACAGGTTGGACTGTTTACAGGTTGGATTGTTTACAAGCTTGACTGTTTACAGGTTGGATTGTTTATAGGTTGGATTGTTTACAGGTTGGACTGTTTACAGGTTGGATTGTTTACAGGTTGGACTGTTTACTGGTTGGAATGTTTACAGGTTGGACTGTTTACAGGTTTGATTGTTTACAGGCTTGACTGTTTACAGGTTGGATTGTTTACAGGCTTGACTGTTTACAGGTTGGATTGTTTATAGGTTGGATTGTTTACACATTTGACTGTTTACAGGTTGGATTGTTTATAGGTTGGATTGTTTACACGTTTGACTGTTTACAGGTTGGATTGTTTACAGGCTTGACTGTTTACAGGTTGGTTTGTTTACAGGCTTGACTGTTTCCAGGTTGGATTGTTTATAGGTTGCATTGTTTACATGTTTGACTGTTTACAGGTTGGTATATTCACAGGTTGGAATGTTTACAGGTTGGACTGTTTACAGGTTGGATTGTTTACAAGCTTGACTGTTTACAGGTTTGACTGTTTACAGGTTGGATTGTTTACAGGTTTGACTGTTTACAGGTTGGATTGTTTATAGGTTGGACTGTTTACAGGTTGGATTGTTTACAGGCTTGACTGTTTACTGGTTGGAATGTTTATAGGTTGGATTGTTTACATGTTTGGTTGTATATGGGTTGGATTGTTTACATGTTTGACTGTTTACAGGTTGGTATATTCACAGGTTGGAATGTTTACAGGTTGGACTGTTTACAGGTTGGATTGTTTACAAGTTTGACTGTTTACAGGTTGGATTGTTTATAGGTTGGATTGTTTACAGGTTGGACTGTTTACAGGTTGGATTGTTTACACGTTTGGTTGTTTATGGGTTGGGTTGTTTACAGGTTGGATTGTTTACAGGTTGGATTGTTTATAGGTTGGATTGTTTACAGGTTTGATTGTTTACTGGTTGGATTGTTTACTGGTTGGATTGTTTACATGTTTGTTTGTTTATGGGTTGGATTGTTTACAGGTTGGATTGTTTATGGGTTGGATTGTTTACAGGTTGGATTGTTTACAAGCTTGACTGTTTACAGGTTGGAATGTTTACAGGTTGGCTTGTTTACTGGTTGGAATGTTTACAGGTTGGATTGTTTACATGTTTGGTTGTTTATGGGTTGGATTGTTTACATGTTTGTTTGTTTATGGGTTGGATTGTTTACAGGTTGGATTGTTTACAGGCTTGACTGTTTACAGGTTGGATTGTTTATAGGTTGGATTGTTTACATGTTTGACTGTTTACAGGTTGGTATGTTCACAGGTTGGACTGTTTACAGGTTGGATTGTTTATAGGTTGGATTGTTTACACATTTGACTGTTTACAGGTTGGATTGTTTATAGGTTGGATTGTTTACAGGTTGGATTGTTTATAGGTTGGATTGTTTACAGGTTGGATTGTTTACAAGCTTGACTGTTCACAGGTTGGAATGTTTACAGGTTGGACTGTTTACAGGTTGGATATTTTACAGGCTTGACTGTTTACAGGTTGGAATGTTTACAGGTTGGACTGTTTATGTGTTGGATTGTTTACAGGTTGGATTGTTTACAGGCTTGACTGTTTACAGGTTGGATTGTTTATAGGTTGGATTGTTTACAGGTTGGACTGTTTACAGGTTGGATTGTTTACAGGTTTGATTGTTTACAGGCTTGACTGTTTACAGGTTGGTTTGTTTACAGGCTTGACTGTTTCCAGGTTGGATTGTTTATAGGTTGATTGTTTACATGTTTGGTTGTTTATGGGTTGGATTGTTTACATGTTTGTTTGTTTATGGGTTGGATTGTTTACAGGTTGGATTGTTTACAAGCTTGACTGTTTACAGGTTGGATTGTTTAATGGTTGGATTGTTTACAGGTTGGATTGTTTATAGGTTGGATTGTTTACAGGTTTGATTGTTTACTGGTTGGATTGTTTACTGGTTGGATTGTTTACATGTTTGTTTGTTTATGGGTTGGATTGTTTACAGGTTGGATTGTTTATGGGTTGGATTGTTTACAGGTTGGATTGTTTACAAGCTTGACTGTTTACAGGTTGGAATGTTTACAGGTTGGCTTGTTTACTGGTTGGAATGTTTACAGGTTGGATTGTTTACATGTTTGGTTGTTTATGGGTTGGATTGTTTACACGTTTGGTTGTTTATGGGTTGGGTTGTGTACAGGTTAGATTGTTTACAGGTTGGATTGTTTATAGGTTGGATTGTTTACAGGTTTGATTGTTTACAGGCTTGACTGTTTACAGGTTGGATTGTTTACAGGCTTGACTGTTTACAGGTTGGATTGTTTATAGGTTGGATTGTTTACATGTTTGACTGTTTACAGGTTGGTATGTTCACAGGTTGGAATGTTTACAGGTTGGACTGTTTACAGGTTGGATATTTTACAGGCTTGACTGTTTACAGGTTGGATTGTTTACGGGTTGGATTGTTTACATGTTTGTTTGTTTATGGGTTGGATTGTTTACAGGTTGGATTGTTTATGGGTTGGATTGTTTACAGGTTGGATTGTTTACAAGCTTGACTGTTTACACGTTTGGTTGTTTATGGGTTGGGTTGTTTACAGGTTGGATTGTTTATAGGTTGGAATGTTTACTGGTTGGATTGTTTACATGTTTGACTGTTTACAGGTTGGTATATTCACAGGTTGGAATGTTTACAGGTTGGACTGTTTACAGGTTGGATATTTTACAGGCTTGACTGTTTACAGGTTGGATTGTTTATGTGTTGGATTGTTTACAGGTTGGATTGTTTACAGGCTTGACTGTTTACAGGTTTGACTGTTTACAGGTTGGAATGTTTACAGGTTGGACTGTTTACTGGTTGGAATGTTTACAGGTTGGATTGTTTACATGTTTGTTTGTTTATGGGTTGGATTGTTTACAGGTTGGATTGTTTACACGTTTGGTTGTTTATGGGTTGGGTTGTTTACAGGTTAGATTGTTTACAGGTTGGATTGTTTATAGGTTGGATTGTTTACAGGTTTGATTGTTTACAGGTTGGACTGTTTACAGGTTGGATTGTTTACAGGCTTGACTGTTTACAGGTTGGATTGTTTACAGGTTGGATTGTTTACAGGCTTGACTGTTTACAGGTTGGATTGTTTATAGGTTGGATTGTTTACAGGCTTGACTGTTTACACGTTTGGTTGTTTATGGGTTGGGTTGTGTACAGGTTAGATTGTTTACAGGTTGGATTGTTTACAGGTTGGATTGTTTACAGGTTTGATTGTTTACAGGCTTGACTGTTTACAGGTTGGATTGTTTACAGGTTGGATTGTTTACATGTTTGTTTGTTTATGGGTTGGATTGTTTACAGGGTAGACTGTTTATACGTTTGGTTGTTTATGGGTTGGGTTGTTTACAGGTTGGATTGTTTACAGGCTTGACTGTTTACTGGTTGGAATGTTTACAGGTTGGATTGTTTACATGTTTGGTTGTTTATGGGTTGGATTGTTTACATGTTTGTTTGTTTATGGGTTGGATTGTTTACAGGTTGGATTGTTTACACGTTTGGTTGTTTATGGGTTGGGTTGTTTACAGGTTGGATTGTTTACAGGTTGGATTGTTTACAGGTTGGATTGTTTACAGGTTTGATTGTTTACAGGCTTGACTGTTTACAGGTTGGATTGTTTACAGGTTGGATTGTTTACAGGCTTGACTGTTTACAGGTTGGATTGTTTACAGGTTGGATTGTTTACAGGTTGGAATGTTTACAGGTTTGACTGTTTACAGGTTGGAATGTTTACAGGTTGGATTGTTTACATGTTTGGTTGTATATGGGTTGGATTGTTTACATGTTTGTTTGTTTATGGGTTGGATTGTTTACAGGTTGGATTGTTTACATGTTTGTCTCTTTACAGGTTGGAATGTTTACAGGTTGGATTGTTTACTGGTTGGAATGTTTACAGGTTGGATTGTTTACATGTTTGGTTGTATATGGGTTGGATTGTTTATCGGTTTGACTTTTTATGGGTTGACTGTTTACAGGTTGGATTGTTTAATGGTTGGATTGTTTACAGGTTGGATTGTTTATAGGTTGGATTGTTTACAGGTTTGATTGTTTACAGGCTTGACTGTTTACAGGTTGGATTGTTTACAGGTTGGATTGTTTATAGGTTGGATTGTTTACATGTTTGACTGTTTACAGGTTGGATGGTTTATAGGTTGGATTGTTTACAGGTTGGATTGTTTATGGGTTGGATTGTTTACAGGTTGGATTGTTTACAAGCTTGACTGTTTACAGGTTGGAATGTTTACAGGTTGGATTGTTTACTGGTTGGAATGTTTACAGGTTGGATTGTTTACATGTTTGGTTGTTTATGGGTTGGATTGTTTACATGTTTGTTTGTTTATGGGTTGGATTGTTTACAGGTTGGATTGTTTACAAGCTTGACTGTTTACAGGTTGGACTGTTTACAGGTTGGATTGTTTACAGGTTTGACTGTTTACTGGTTGGAATGTTTATAGGTTGGACTGTTTACAGGTTGGATTGTTTACAGGCTTGACTGTTTACAGGTTGGATTGTTTATGTGTTGGATTGTTTACAGGTTGGATTGTTTAATGGTTGGATTGTTTGCAGCTTTGATTGTTTACAGGCTTGACTGTTTACAGGTTGGATTGTTTACAGGTTGGATTGTTTATAGGTTGGATTGTTTACATGTTTGACTGTTTACAGGTTGGATTGTTTATAGGTTGGATTGTTTACAGGTTGGATTGTTTATGGGTTGGTTGTTTACAGGTTGGATTGTTTATAGGTTGGAATGTTTACTGGTTGGATTGTTTACACGTTTGACTGTTTACAGGTTGGATTATTTACAGGCTTGACTGTTTACAGGTTGGATTGTTTATAGGTTGGATTGTTTACAGGCTGGACTGTTTACACGTTTGGTTGTTTATGGGTTGGGTTGTTTACAGGTTGGATTGTTTATAGGTTGGAATGTTTACTGGTTGGATTGTTTACATGTTTGACTGTTTACAGGTTGGATTGTTTATAGGTTGGATTGTTTACAGGTTGGATTGTTTATGGGTTGGATTGTTTACAGGTTTGATTGTTTACTGGTTGGATTGTTTACTGGTTGGATTGTTTACATGTTTGTTTGTTTATGGGTTGGATTGTTTACAGGTTGGATTGTTTATGGGTTGGATTGTTTACAGGTTGGATTGTTTACAAGCTTGACTGTTTACAGGTTGGAATGTTTACAGGTCTACTGTTTACAGGTTGGATTGTTTACAGGCTTGACTGTTTACAGGTTGGATTGTTTATAGGTTGGATTGTTTACAGGTTGGACTGTTTACAGGTTGGATTGTTTACAGGCTTGACTGTTTACACGTTTGGTTGTTTATGGGTTGGGTTGTTTACAGGTTGGATTGTTTACAGGCTTGACTGTTTACTGGTTGGATTGTTTACTGGTTGGATTGTTTACAGGTTGGATTGTTTATAGGTTGGATTGTTTACAGGTTTGATTGTTTACAGGCTTGACTGTTTACAGGTTGGATTGTTTACAGGTTTGGTTGTATATGGGTTGGATTGTTTACATGTTTGTTTGTTTATGGGTTGGATTGTTTACAGGTTGGATTGTTTACACGTTTGGTTGTTTATGGGTTGGGTTGTTTACAGGTTGGATTGTTTACATGCTTGACTGTTTACAGGTTGGAATGTTTACAGGTTGGATTGTTTACAGGCTGGACTGTTTACAGGTTGGATTGTTTATAGGTTGGAATGTTTACAGGTTGGACTGTTTACAGGTTGGATTGTTTACAGGCTTGACTGTTTACAGGTTGGATTGTTTATAGGTTGGATTGTTTACAGGTTGGATTGTTTACAGGCTTGACTGTTTACAGGTTGGATTGTTTAATGGTTGGATTGTTTACAGGTTGGATTGTTTATAGGTTGGATTGTTTACAGGTTTGATTGTTTACAGGCTTGACTGTTTACAGGTTGGATTGTTTATAGGTTGGATTGTTTACATGTTTGTTTGTATATGGGTTGGATTGTTTACAGGTTGGATTGTTTACACGCTTGACTGTTTACAGGTTGGAATGTTTACAGGTTGGATTGTTTACATGTTTGGTTGTATATGGGTTGGATTGTTTACATGTTTGTTTGTTTATGGGTTGGATTGTTTACAGGTTGGATTGTTTACAGGCTTGACTGTTTACAGGTTGGAATGTTTACAGGTTGGATTGTTTACAGGCTTGACTGTTTACAGGTTGGATTGTTTATAGGTTGGATTGTTTACAGGTTGGATTGTTTACAGGTTTGATTGTTTACAGGCTTGACTGTTTACAGGTTGGATTGTTTACAGGTTGGATTGTTTATAGGTTGGATTGTTTACATGTTTGACTGTTTACAGGTTGGATTGTTTATAGGTTGGATTGTTTACAGGCTTGACTGTTTACACGTTTGGTTGTTTATGGGTTGGGTTGTTTACAGTTTGGATTATTTACACGTTTGACTGTTTACAGGTTGGATTATTTACAGGCTTGACTGTTTACAGGTTGGATTGTTTATAGGTTGGATTGTTTACAGGTTGGATTGTTTACATGTTTGACTGTTTACAGGTTTGATTGTTTATAGGTTGGATTGTTTACATGTTTGGTTGTTTATGGGTTGGATTGTTTATCGGTTTGACTTTTTATGGGTTGAACTGTTTACAGGTTGGATTGTTTACATGTCTGGTTGTTTACAGGTTGGACTGTTAACAGGTTTAACCGTTTACAGGTTGGACTATTTACAGGTTGGATTGTTTACAGGTCGGATTGTTTATAGGTTGGATTGTTTACAGGCTTGACTGTTTACACGTTTGGTTGTTTATGGGTTGGGTTGTTTACAGGTTTGTTTGTTTATGGGTTGGATTGTTTACAGGTTGGATTGTTTACAAGTTTGACTGTTTACAGGTTGGAATGTTTACAGGTTGGATTGTTTACATGTTTGTTTGTTTATGGGTTGGGTTGTTTACAGGTTGGATTGTTTACACGTCTGGTTGTTTTTGGGTTGGGTTGTTTACAGTTTGGATTATTTACACGTTTGACTGTTTACAGGTTGGATTATTTACAGGCTTGACTGTTTACAGGTTGGACTCTTTACAGGTTGGAATGTTTACAGGTTGGATTGTTTACTGGTTGGAATGTTTACAGGTTGGATTGTTTACATGTTTGGTTGTATATGGGTTGGATTGTTTACATGTTTGTTTGTTTATGGGTTGGATTGTTTACAGGTTGGATTGTTTACAAGCTTGACTGTTTACAGGTTGGAATGTTTACAGGTTGGATTGTTTATAGGTTGGATTGTTTACAGGCTTGACTGTTTACACGTTTGGTTGTTTATGGGTTGGGTTGTTTACAGTTTGGATTATTTACACGTTTGACTGTTTACAGGTTGGATTATTTACAGGCTTGACTGTTTACAGGTTGGATTGTTTATAGGTTGGATTGTTTACAGGTTGGACTGTTTACAGGTTTGATTGTTTACAGGCTTGACTGTTTACAGGTTGGATTGTTTACAGGTTGGATTGTTTATAGGTTGGATTGTTTACAGGTTTGACTGTTTACAGGTTGGATTGTTTACTGGTTGGAATGTTTACAGGTTGGATTGTTTACATGTTTGGTTGTTTATGGGTTGGATTGTTTACATGTTTGTTTGTTTATGGGTTGGATTGTTTACAGGTTGGATTGTTTACAAGCTTGACTGTTTACAGGTTGGAATGTTTACAGGTTGGATTGTTTACATGTTTGTTTGTTTATGGGTTGGGTTGTTTACAGGTTGGATTGTTTACACGTCTGGTTGTTTTTGGGTTGGGTTGTTTACAGTTTGGATTATTTACACGTTTGACTGTTTACAGGTTGGATTATTTACAGGCTTGACTGTTTACAGGTTGGATTGTTTATAGGTTGGATTGTTTACAGGTTGGACTGTTTACAGGTTGGATTGTTTACAGGCTTGACTGTTTACAGGTTGGATTGTTTACAGGTTGGATTGTTTACACGTTTGACTGTTTACAGGTTGGATTGTTTACAGGTTGGATTGTTTACTGGTTGGAATGTTTACAGGTTGGATTGTTTACATGTTTGGTTGTTTATGGGTTGGATTGTTTACATGTTTGTTTGTTTATGGGTTGGATTGTTTACAGGTTGGATTGTTTACACGTTTGGTTGTTTATGGGTTGGGTTGTTTACAGGTTGGATTATTTACACGTTTGACTGTTTACAGGTTGGATTATTTACAGGCTTGACTGTTTACAGGTTGGATTGTTTATAGGTTGGATTGTTTACAGGTTGGACTGTTTACAGGTTTGATTGTTTACAGGCTTGACTGTTTACAGGTTGGATTGTTTACAGGTTGGATTGTTTATGGGTTGGATTGTTTACAGGTTGGATTGTTTACAAGCTTGACTGTTTACAGGTTGGAATGTTTACAGGTTGGATTGTTTACTGTTTGTTTGTTTATGGGTTGGGTTGTTTACAGGTTGGATTGTTTACACGTCTGGTTGTTTTTGGGTTGGGTTGTTTACAGTTTGGATTATTTACACGTTTGACTGTTTACAGGTTGGATTATTTACAGGCTTGACTGTTTACAGGTTGGATTGTTTATAGGTTGGATTGTTTATAGGTTGGACTGTTTACAGGTTTGATTGTTTACAGGCTTGACTGTTTACAGGTTGGATTGTTTACAGGTTGGATTGTTTATAGGTTGGATTGTTTACAGGTTGGATTGTTTACAAGCTTGACTGTTTACAGGTTGGAATGTTTACAGGTTGGATTGTTTACATGTTTGTTTGTTTATGGGTTGGGTTGTTTACAGGTTGGATTGTTTACACGTCTGGTTGTTTTTGGGTTGGGTTGTTTACAGTTTGGATTATTTACACGTTTGACTGTTTACAGGTTGGATTATTTACAGGCTTGACTGTTTACAGGTTGGATTGTTTATAGGTTGGATTGTTTACAGGTTGGACTGTTTACAGGTTTGATTGTTTACAGGCTTGACTGTTTACAGGTTGGATTGTTTACAGGTTGGATTGTTTATAGGTTGGATTGTTTACATGTTTGACTGTTTACAGGTTGGATTGTTTATGGGTTGGGTTGTTTACAGGTTGGATTGTTTACAGGCTTGACTGTTTACTGGTTGGATTGTTTACTGGTTGGATTGTTTACATGTTGGTTTGTTTATGGGTTGGATTGTTTACAGGTTGGATTGTTTATGGGTTGGATTGTTTACAGGTTGGATTGTTTACAAGCTTGACTGTTTACAGGTTGGAATGTTTACAGGTTGGATTGTTTACAGGTTGGACTGTTTACAGGTTTGATTGTTTACAGGCTTGACTGTTTACAGGTTGGATTGTTTACAGGTTGGATTGTTTATAGGTTGGATTGTTTACATGTTTGACTGTTTACAGGTAGGATTGTTTATAGGTTGGATTGTTTACATGTTTGGTTGTTTATGGGTTGGATTGTTTATCGGTTTGACTTTTTATGGGTTGAACTGTTTACAGGTTGGATTGTTTACATGTCTGGTTGTTTACAGGTTGGACTGTTAACAGGTTTAACCGTTTACAGGTTGGACTATTTACAGGTTGGGATTGTTTACAGGTCGGATTGTTTACAGGTTTTACTGTTTACGGGTTGGATTGTTTATAGGTTTTACTGTTTACAGGTTGGACTCTTTACAGGTTGGAATGTTTACAGGTTGGATTGTTTACTGGTTGGAATGTTTACAGGTTGGATTGTTTACATGTTTGGTTGTATATGGGTTGGATTGTTTACATGTTTGTTTGTTTATAGGTTGGATTGTTTATGGGTTGGGTTGTTTACAGGTTGGATTGTTTATAGGTTGGAATGTTTACTGGTTGGATTGTTTACATGTTTGACTGTTTACAGGTTGGTATATTCACAGGTTGGATTGTTTATAGGTTGGAATGTTTACTGGTTGGATTGTTTACATGTTTGACTGTTTACAGGTTGGATTGTTTAATGGTTGGATTGTTTACAGGTTGGATTGTTTATAGGTTGGATTGTTTACAGGTTTGATTGTTTACAGGCTTGACTGTTTACAGGTTGGATTGTTTACATGTTTGACTGTTTACAGGTTGGATTGTTTATAGGTTGGATTGTTTACAGGCTTGACTGTTTACACGTTTGGTTGTTTATGGGTTGGGTTGTTTACAGGTTGGATTGTTTACAGGTTGGATTGTTTACTGGTTGGAATGTTTACAGGTTGGATTGTTTACATGTTTGGTTGTATATGGGTTGGATTGTTTACATGTTTGTTTGTTTATGGGTTGGATTGTTTACAGGTTGGATTGTTTACACGTTTGGTTGTTTATGGGTTGGGTTGTTTACAGGTTGGATTGTTTATAGGTTGGAATGTTTACTGGTTGGATTGTTTACATGTTTGACTGTTTACAGGTTGGATTGTTTATAGGTTGGATTGTTTACAGGCTTGACTGTTTACACGTTTGGTTGTTTATGGGTTGGGTTGTTTACAGGTTGGATTGTTTACAGGCTTGACTGTTTACTGGTTGGATTGTTTACTGGTTGGATTGTTTACATGTTTGTTTGTTTATGGGTTGGATTGTTTACAGGTTGGATTGTTTATGGGTTGGAATGTTTACAGGTTGGATTGTTTACAGGTTGGATTGTTTACTGGTTGGAATGTTTACAGGTTGGATTGTTTACATTTTTGGTTGTTTATGGGTTGGATTGTTTACATGTTTGTTTGTTTATGGGTTGGATTGTTTACAGGTTGGATTGTTTACAAGCTTGACTGTTTACAGGTTGGAATGTTTACAGGTTGGATTGTTTACAGGTTTGACTGTTTACAGGTTGGATTGTTTTTAAGTTGGATTGTTTACAGTTTGGATTATTTACACGTTTGACTGTTTACAGGTTGGATTGTTTACAGGCTTGACTGTTTACAGGTTGGAATGTTTACAGGTTGGATTGTTTACATGTTTGTTTGTTTATGGGTTGGGTTGTTTACAGGTTGGATTGTTTACACGTCTGGTTGTTTTTGGGTTGGGTTGTTTACAGGTTGGATTGTTTATAGGTTGGATTGTTTACAGGTTTGACTGTTTACAGGTTGGATTATTTATAAGTTGGATTGTTTACAGTTTGGATTATTTACACGTTTGACTGTTTACAGGTTGGATTATTTACAGGCTTGACTGTTTACAGGTTGGATTGTTTACAGGTTGGACTGTTTACAGGTTGGATTGTTTACAGGCTTGACTGTTTACACGTTTGGTTGTTTTGGGTTGGGTTGTTTACAGGTTGTATTGTTTATAGGTTGGATTGTTTACAGGTTTGACTGTTTACAGGTTGGATTATTTATAAGTTGGATTGTTTACAGTTTGGATTATTTACACGTTTGACTGTTTACAGGTTGGATTATTTACAGGCTTGACTGTTTACAGGTTGGATTGTTTACAGGCTTGACTGTTTACAGGTTGGATTGTTTATAGGTTGGATTGTTTACAGGTTTGACTGTTTACAGGTTGGATTGTTTACAGGTTGGATTGTTTATAGGTTGGATTGTTTACATGTTTGTTTGTTTATGGGTTGGGTTGTTTACAGGTTGGATTGTTTACAGGTTGGATTGTTTACTGGTTGGAATGTTTACAGGTTGGATTGTTTACATGTTTGGTTGTTTATGGGTTGGATTGTTTACATGTTTGTTTGTTTATGGGTTGGATTGTTTACAGGTTGGATTGTTTACAAGCTTGACTGTTTACAGGTTGGAATGTTTACAGGTTGGATTGTTTACATGTTTGTTTGTTTATGGGTTGGGTTGTTTACAGGTTGGATTGTTTATAGGTTGGATTGTTTACAGGTTTGACTGTTTACAGGTTGGATTATTTATAAGTTGGATTGTTTACAGTTTGGATTATTTACACGTTTGACTGTTTACAGGTTGGATTATTTACAGGCTTGACTGTTTACAGGTTGGATTGTTTATAGGTTGGATTGTTTACAGGTTGGACTGTTTACAGGTTTGATTGTTTACAGGCTTGACTGTTTACAGGTTGGATTGTTTACATGTTTGACTGTTTACAGGTAGGATTGTTTATAGGTTGGATTGTTTACATGTTTGGTTGTTTATGGGTTGGATTGTTTATCGGTTTGACTTTTTATGGGTTGAACTGTTTACAGGTTGGATTGTTTACATGTCTGGTTGTTTACAGGTTGGACTGTTAACAGGTTTAACCGTTTACAGGTTGGGATTGTTTACAGGTCGGATTGTTTACGGGTTGGATTGTTTATAGGTTTTACTGTTTACAGGTTGGACTCTTTACAGGTTGGAATGTTTACAGGTTGGATTGTTTACCGGTTGTACTGTTTACCGGTGAGACGTTTTACAGGTCTAATTGTTTACATGTTTGAATGTTTACAGGTTGGACTGTTTACATGTTGGTATGTTTGGAGGTTGGATTGTTTACAGGTTTTACTGTTTACAGGTTGGACTGTTTACATGTTGGATTGTTTACCGGTGGGACTGTTTACAGGTGTGATTGTTTACATGTTTGGTTGTTTACAGGTTGAATTGTATACAGGTTTTACTGTTTACAGGTTTGACTGTTTACATGTTGGATTGTTTACAGGTTTGACTGTTTACAGTTTAGATTGTTTAGAAGCTCGATTGTTTACAGGTTGGATTTTATACAGGTTTTACTGTTTACAGGTTTGACTGTTTACAGGTTTGACTGTTTACATGTTGGATTGTTTACAGGTTTGACTGTTTACAGTTTAGATTGTTTACAAGCTGGATTGTTTACAGGTTGGATTGTTTACCGGGTTGACTGTTTACAGGTTGGATTGTTTACATATTTCGTTTTTTACGGGAGGGATTGTTTACTGGTTTGACTGTTTATGGGTTGGAATGTTTACAGGTTTTACCGTTTACAGGTTGGATTGTTTACGGGTTGGACTGTTTACAGGTTGGATTGTTTACATGTTTGGTTATTTACAGGTTGGATTGTTTACCGGTTGGACTGTTAACAGCTTTTACTGTTTACAGGTTGGACTGTTTACAGGTTGGATTTTTTAAAATATTTGATTGTTTACAGCTTGGATCGTTTACAAGCTGGACTGTTTACAGGTTTGACTGTTTATAGGTTTTACTGTTTACAGGTTTTACTGTTTACAGTTTGGATTGTTTACATGTTTGGTTGTTTACAGGTTGGATTGTTTATAGGTTTTACTGTTTACAGGTTGGACTGTTTACAGGTTGGACTGTTTACAGGTTGGATTGTTTACAGGTTTTACTGTTTACAAGTTGGACTGTTTACATGTTTGGTTGTTTACAGGTTGATTGTTTACAGGTCGGATCATTTACCGGTTTGACTGTTTACAGGTTGGATTGTTTACCGGTTGGGTTGTTTACCGGTTTGACTGTTTACGGGTTGGACTGTTTACAGGTTAGATTGTTTACATGTCTGGTTATTTACAGGTTGGATTGTTTACCGGTTGGTGTGTTTACAGGTTTTACTGTTTACAGGTTGGATTGTTTACCGGCTGGATTGTTTACAGGTTGGACTGTTTACAGGTTGGATTGTTTACATGTTTGATTGTTTACAGGTTGGACTGTTAACAGGTTGAATTGTTTACAGGTTGGATTGTTTACCGGTTGGACTGTTCATAGGTTGGAGTGTTTACAGGTTGGTATGTTTACAGGTTGGATTGTTTACATGTTTGGTTGTTTACGGGTTGGATTGTTTACAGGTTGGATTTTTTACAGGTTGGACTGTTTACGGGTTGGACTGTTTACAAGTTGGATTGTTTACAGGTTGGACTGTTTACAGGTTGGATTGTTGACAGGATGAAGGTAACAAGGAGTCTGACTGGATTAGGTCTTCTCACCCGCTCTTCCTCAAAGCTGATAAGTCCTTCATCATCATCACTCTCTAGTTCTTCTGGAGCTTCACTGACTAGAGCAGTAAGTTCAGTGTTGGCTGGTTGAGCCTTCAGGAGGCTGAAGATGCGTTGCAGGGGGGATTGTCCACCACCAGGTGGCAACACTTCCTGTTGCTCCATGTTGTCGCTCTGCTTCTTGGCAAAGTTGACAAACACCTGAACACAAAAGGAGACGTGTAGATATTTGGTTGTTGGTAAAGTTGCAGTCAGGTGAGAGTGCTACAGGTGGACTCACATTGTCCAGAGTGGTCTGACTAACGGAGTAGTCCTCAATGCCCAAAACCTCCACCACCTGCTCCATCTTACTGAAGACGTGAGCCAAAGAGATATGATCAGACTTCAGCTGGTACTGCAGCTTGGTGTGGTGACGCTCCTGAAGAAGGAAACATGGTTTAACAAACATGATGCTGAAACCAGTGTGGAGAGGGAGGGGCTGAATTTTACCTTCAGTGTAGCTTCAGGGAAGTTCCTGTTGAAGAATCGAACCACCTCCTTCACACTAGTGCTGCTCTTGGTCCTCACTGTTATCATGTAGCCATCTCCAAACCTGGAATGAAATCAGGACCAGACATGTTCTTCATGATGTTCTTTTATCGTCAAGCAGCAGGAGAGACATTTATGTATTTTATAACATCACAACACGACAGCAGGCAGATTGAGTTCCTGATGTGCAGACGTCTGTTCTTCATGTTTACATGTTGAATTATAAGATGATATATGAGTTGTAAAAGGTTTCCTGTAGATAAGACTCGGTATTTTATCCATGTACGTAGAAATCTAAATGACAGAGTTTAGACCCACTCACCTGTTCTTCAGGTGCTGGATACTGCCCAGACATTTAAACCTGCCATTCACCATAATCCCTAGTCTAGTGCACAAGGCCTCACACTCCTCCATGCTGCAGAAACAACACCAATTAATTCCTATTAGAGACAAGAGGACATGTCCATCAGCGTCAGAGTCCGTCAGAGGTGGCTCACCTGTGTGATGTCAGCACTATGGAGCGTCCAGTTTTGATTATGTCAAGGATTAAATTCCAGAGGAATCTGCGAGCCTTGGGGTCCATACCAGTGGTGGGCTCGTCCTGTAAAACAGCAGAAACATCAAAAGGTCTGAATGAGTGGAGACATTATGTAACAATCAGACTGAGGTACATGTTATTATACACCTGGACTCTTTATAGCAATATTATTATTAATATTATTATTATCAGTTCCTGTTGTTTTGGTTAATAGTGTTTCATAACTTTAATTAACTGGGTTAGTTAGAGAGAGATCTCTGATCCTCAGACATAGATCACATCACTTGTTGTTTTTGTCATTTTAAATTTTAATCTCTATATTTACCTTCTAGTAGAAGGTGGTGGTTCATTATAACAAGGTGAAGTTAACATGACATTAACATGACAACTCAATACACTCATATGTTATGATTATAACTGCAGCAGCTGTAAGAGTCACTGTGTGCTTCAAGGTAAAGATAGGTGCAGCTTTCTGATTGGCTGAGGCTTCATCACTCACACACTGAGCTTCTTCAGGCTCAGAATGTTTACTCTAATGGTCATGAAATCTCTGCTGTGATAAAGCAACATGTTCACAAAGTTTAAACCTCTCACCAGGAAGATGAGTGATGGGTATCCAATCAGGGCGATCGCTGTGGAAAGCTTGCGTTTATTTCCTCCGCTGTAAGTTCCAGTTGGTTTATCAGCATATTTAGACAGTTCTAGTTTCTCTAAAGCCCACAGCACCACCTACAGGAGAAAAGTAACATGACGAGAGGGTTACAGGACACCACCAACACCACTAACACACCAGCAACACAACTAACACACCACCAACCACCAACACCACTAACACACCATCAACACCACTAACACACCACCAACACCACTAACACACCACCAACACCAATAACACACCACCAACACCACTAACACACCACCAACCACCAACACCACTAACACACCACCAACCACCAACACCACTAACACACCACCAAAACCACTAACACACCACCAACACCACTAACACACCACCAACCACCAACACCACTAACACACCACTAACACCACTAACACACCACCAACCACCACTAACACCACTAACACACCACCAACACCACTAACACACCACCAACACCACTAACACACCAGCAACACTACAAACACACCACAAACACCACTAACACACCACCAACCACCAACACCACTAACACACCACCAACCACCAACACCACTAACACACCACCAACACCACTACCACACCACCAACACACCAGCAACACTACTAACATGCCACCAACCACTAACACCACTAACACACCACCAACACCACTAACACACCACCAACACCACTAACACACCACCAACACCACTAACACACCACCAACCACAAACACCACTAACACACCACCAACACCACTAACACACCAGCAACACCACTAACACACCACCAACACCACTAACACACCAGCAACACTACTAACATGCCACCAACCACTAACACCACCAACACACCACCAACACCACAAACACACCCCAAACACACCAGCAACACTACTAACACACCACAAACACCACTAACACACCACCAACCACCAACACCACTAACACACCACCAACCACCAACACCACTAACACACCACCAACCACCACTAACACCACTAACACACCACCAACACCACTAACACACCACCAACACCACTAACACACCACCAACCACCAACACCACTAACACACCACTAACACCACTAACACACCACCAACACCACTAACACACCACCAACACCACTAACACACCAGCAACACTACTAACACACCACAAACACCACTAACACACCACCAACCACCAACACCACTAACACACCACCAACCACCAACACCACCAACACACCACCAACACCACTAACACACCACCAACACCACTAAAACACCAGCAACACTACTAACATGCCACCAACCACTAACACCACTAACACACCACCAACACCACGAACACTACTAACACACCACCAACACCACTAACACACCACCAACACCTCTAACACACCACTAACACACCAGCAACACCACTAACACACCACTAACACACCACCAACCACCAACACCACTAACACACCAGCAACACTACTAACACACCAGCAACACTACTAACACACCACAAACACCACTAACACACCACCAACCACCAACACCACTAACACACCACCAACCACCAAAACCACTAACACACCACCAACACCACTAACACACCACCAACACCACCAACACACCACCAACACCACAAACACACCACCAACCACCAACACACCACCAACACCACTAACACACCACCAACCACCAACACCACTAACACACCACCAACACCACGAACACAACTAACACACCACCAACACCACTAACACACCACCAACACCACTAACACACCACCAACACCCCTAACACACCACCAACACCAATAACACACCACCAACACCACTAACACACCAGCAACACTACTAACACACCAGCAACACTACTAACACACCACAAACACCACTAACACACCACCAACACCTCTAACACACCACTAACACACCAGCAACACCACTAACACACCACTAACACACCACCAACCACCAACACCACTAACACACCACCAACACCACTACCACACCACCAACACACCAGCAACACTACTAACATGCCACCAACCACTAACACCACTAACACACCACCAACACCACTAACACACCACCAACCACCAACACCACTAACACACCACCAACCACCAACACCACTTACACACCACCAACACCACTAACACACCACCAACACCACTAACACACCACCAACACCACTAACATACCACCAACACACCAGCAACACTACTAACTCACCACCAACACCACTAATACACCAACAACACTACTAACACACCACCAACACCACTACCACACCACCAACACACCAGCAACACTACTAATATGCCACCAACCACTAACACCACCAACACCACTTACACACCACCAACACCACCAACATGCCACCAACACCACTAATACGCCACCAGCCACCAACACACCACAAACACCACTTACACACCACCAACCACTAAGACACGACCAACCACCAACACCACTAACATGCCACTAACACACCAGCAACACTACTAACATGCCACCAACCACTAACACCACGAACACAGGACCAACCACCAACACCACTAACATGCCACCAGCCACCAACACACCACTGACACACCACCAACACCACTTACACACCACCAACCACTAAGACACGACCAACCACCAACACCACTAACATGCCACTAACACACCACACACACCACTAACACGCCACCACCCACCAACACCCCTAACATAACCCTAACCATCTACCACATCTACCACAACCACCAACACCACTTACACACCACCAACACCACTAACACACCACCAACACCACTAACACACCAGCAACACTACTAACATGCCACCAACCACTAACACCACCAACACCACGCCACCAACACCACTAATACGCCACCAACCACCAACACACCACAAACACCACTTACACACCACCAACCACTAAGACACGACCAACCACCAACACCACTAACATGCCACTAACACACCAGCAACACTACTAACACACCAGCAACACCACTAACACACCACTAACACACTACTAACACGCCACTAACTACCAACACCACTAACACACAACCAACCACCAACACCACTTACACACCACCAAAACCACAAACACACCACCATCACAACTAACATGCAACCAACACACCACCAACACCACTAACACCCCTAACACACCACTAACACACCAGCAACACTACTAACATGCCACCAACCACTAACACCACTAACACACCACCAACACCACTTACACACCACCAACCACTAACACACGACCAACGACTAACATGCCACCGACACCACTAACACACCACCAACACCACTAACACGCCACCACCCACCAACACCCCTAACAGGCAACCATCTACCACATCTACCACAACCACCAACACCACTTACACACCACCAACACCACTAACACACCAGCAACACCACTAACACACCACTAACACACCACCAACCACCAACACCACTAACACACCACCAACACCACTAAAACACCAGCAACACTACTAACATGCCACCAACCACTAACACCACTAACACACCACCAACCACCACTCACACACCCCTAACACACCAGCAACACTACTAACATGCCACAAACCACTAACACCACCAACACACCACCAACACCCCCCCCACACCCCAAACACACCAGCAACACTACTAACACGCCACCAACCACTAATACCACTAACACCACTAACACACCACCAACACCACTAACACACCCCTAACACACCAGCAACACTACTAACATGCCACCAACCACTAACACCACCAACACACCACCAACACCACTAACACACCCCTAACACACCAGCAACACTACTAACATGCCACCAACCACTAACACCACCAACACACCACTAACACACGACCAACCACCAACACCACCTACACACCACCAACATGCCACCAACACCACTAATATGCCACCAACCACCAACACACCACAAACACCACTTACACACCACCAACCACTAAGACACGACCAACCACCAACACCACTAACATGCCACTAACACACCAGCAACACTACTAACACACCAGCAACACCACTAACACACTACTAAATCGCCACCAACTACCAACACCACTAACACGCAACCAACCACCAACACCACTTACACACCACCAAAACCACAAACACACCACCATCACAACTAACATGCAACCAACACACCACCAACACCACTAACACCCCTAACACACCACTAACACACCAGCAACACTACTAACATGCCACCAACCACTAACACCACTAACACACCACCAACACCACTTACACACCACCAACCACTAACACACCACCAACCACAAACACTAACACACCACCAACCACAAACACAACTAACACACCACCAACCACAAACACCACTAACACACCACAAACACCACTAACACACCAGCAACACTACTAACATGCCACCAACCACTAACACCACTAACACACCACCAACACCACTAACACACCACCAACCACTAACACACGACCAACGACTAACATGCCACCGACACCACTAACACACCACCAACACCACCAACACACCACCAACCACCAACACCACTAACACACCACCAACACCACTAAAACACCAGCAACACTACTAACATGCCACCAACCACTAACACCACTAACACACCACCAACACCACTAACACACTACTAACACACCACCAACCACTAACACAACTAACACAACTAACACACCACCAACACCACTAACACAACACCAACCACAAACACAACTAACACACCACCAACACCACTAACACACCACTAACACACTACTAACACACCACCAACCACCAACACCACTAACACACCACCAACACACTAACACACCACCAACACACCACCAACACCACTAACACACCACCCACACCACAAACACACCACCAACACCACAAACACCCCACCAACCACCAACACCACTAACACACCACCAACACCACTAACACACCACCAACACCACTAACACACCACTAACACACTACTAACACACCACCAACCACCAACACCACTAACACACCACCAACCACCAAAACCACTAACACACCACCAACACCACTAACATACCACCAACACACCAGCAACACTACTAACACACCAGCAACACCACTAACACACCAGCAACACCACTAACACACCACTAACACACCACCAACACCACCACACTACTAACACACCACCAACACCACTAACACACCACCAACACCCCCAACACACCACCAACACCTCCATCACACCACCAACACCACTAACACACAACCAACACCTCCAACACACCACCAACACCACTAACACACCACCAACCACTAACACTACTAACACCACTAACACATCACCAACCACTAACACAACTAACACACCACCAACCACTAACACAACTAACACACCACCAACACCACTAACACATCACCAACCACTAACACAACTAACACACCACCAACACCACTAACAACCAACAACACTACTAACACACCACCAACACCACTCACACACCACCAACCACCAACACCACAAACACACCACCAACCACCAACACCACTAACACACCACCAACACCACTAACACACCACTAACACACCACCCACCACCAACACCACTAACACACCACCAACACCCTAACACACCAGCAACACTACTAACATGCCACCAACCACTAATACCACTAACACCACTAACACACCACCAACACACCACCAACCACCAACACCACTAACACACCACCAACACCACTAACACACCACCAACACCACTAACACACCACTAACACACCACCAACACCACTAACACACCACCAACACCACTAAAACACCAGCAACACTACTAACATGCCACCAACCACTAACACCACTAACACACCACCAACACCACGAACACACCACCAACACCTCTAACACACCACTAACACACCAGCAACACCACTAACACACCACTAACACACCACCAACCACCAACACCACCAACACACCACCAACACCACTAACACACCACTAACACACTACTAACACACCACCAACCACCAACACCACTAACACGCCACCAACACCACTAACACACCACTAACACACCACCAACCACCAACACCACTAACACACCACCAACACCACTAAAACACCAGCAACACTACTAACATGCCACCAACCACTAACACCACTAACACACCACCAACACCTCCAACAAACCACTAACACTACTAACATGCCACCAATCACCAACACACCACCAACACCACTAACACACCACCAACCACTACACACCACCAACCACTAAGACACGACCAACCACCAACACCACTAACATGCCACTAACACACCAGCAACACTACTAACACACCAGCAACACCACTAACACACCACCAACACCACTAAAACACCAGCAACACTACTAACATACCACCAACCACCAACACCACTAACACCACTAACACACCACCAACACACCACCAACACCACTAACACACCACCAACACCACTAACACACCACTAACACACCACAAACACACCACCAACCACCAACACCACTAACACGCCACCAACACCACTAACACACTACTAACACACCACCAACCACGAACACCACTATCACACCACCAACACCACTAACATGCCACCAATCACCACTATCACACCACCAACACCACTAACATGCCACCAATCACCAACACACCACCAACTACTAACACTACTAACACACCACCAACCACTAACACAACTAACACACCACCAACACCACTAACAAACCACCAACCACCAACACAACTAACACACCACCAACACCACGAACACTACTAACACACCACCAACACCACTAACACACCACCAACACCTCTAACACACCACTAACACACCAGCAACACCACTAACACACCACTAACACACCACCAACCACCAACACCACTAACACACCACCAACACCACTAACACACCACCAACACCACTAACACACCACTAATACACTACTAACACACCACCAACCACCAACACCACTAACACGCCACCAACACCACTAACACACTACTAACACACCACCAACCACGAACACCACTATCACACCACCAACACCACTAACATGCCACCAATCACCAACACACCACCAACTACTAACACTACTAACACACCACCAACCACTAACACAACTAACACACCACCAACCACTAACACTACTAACACAGTACTAACATCACCAACCACCACTAACACACCACCAACACCTCCAACACACCACCAACACCACTAACACACCACCAACCACCAACACACCACAAACACCACTTACACACCACCAACCACTAAGACACGACCAACCACCAACACCACTAACATGCCACTAACACACCAGCAACACTACTAACACACCAGCAACACCACTAACACACCAGCAACACCACTAACACACCACTAACACACCACCAACCACCAACACCACTAACACACCACCAACACCACTAAAACACCAGCAACACTACTAACATGCCACCAACCACTAACACCACTAACACACCACCAACACCACGAACACTACTAACACACCACCAACACCACTAACACACCACAAACACCACAAACACACCACTAACACACCACTAACACCACTAACACACCACAAACACACCACCAACTACTAACACTACTAACACACCACCAACCACTAACACAACTAACACACCACCAACCACTAACACAACTAACACACCACCAACACTACTAACATGCCACCAACCACTAACACCACTAACACACCACCAACACCACTTACACACCACCAACCACTAAGACACGACCAACCACCAACACCACTAACATGCCACTAACACACCAGCAACACTACTAACACACCAGCAACACCACTAACACACCAGCAACACCACTAACACACCACTAACACACCACCAACCACCAACACCACTAACACACCACCAACACCACTAAAACACACCACCAACACCACTAACACATCACCAACCACTAACACAACTAACACACCACCAACCACTAACACAACTAACACCACTAACATGCCACCAATCACCAACACACCACCAACTACTAACACTACTAACACACCACCAACCACTAACACACCACCAACCACTAAGACACGACCAACCACCAACACCACTAACATGCCACTAACACACCAGCAACACTACTAACACACCAGCAACACCACTAACACACCAGCAACACCACTAACACACCACAAACACACCACCAACCACCAACACCACTAACACACCACCACCACCACTAACACACCACCAACACCACTAACACACCACCAACCACCAACACAACTAACACACCACCAACCACTAACACAACTAACACACCACCAACACCACTAACACAACACCAACACCTCTAACACACCACTAACACACCAGCAACACCACTAACACACCACTAACACACCACCAACCACCAACACCACTAACACCACTAACACACCACCAACACACCACCAACACCACTAACACACCACCAACACCACTAACACACCACTAACACACCAGCAACACCACTAACACACCACTAACACACCACCAACCACCAACACCACTAACACACCACCAACACCACTAAAACACCAGCAACACTACTAACATGCCACCAACCACTAACACCACTAACACACCACCAACACCACGAACACTACTAACACACCACCAACACCACTAACACACACCAACCACTAACACAACTAACACACCACCAACCACTAACACAACTAACACACCACCAACACCACTAACACACCACCAACCACTAACACAACTAACACACCACCAACCACTAACACAACTAACACCACTAACATGCCACCAATCACCAACACACCACCAACTACTAACACTACTAACACACCACCAACCACTAACACACCACCAACCACTAAGACACGACCAACCACCAACACCACTAACATGCCACTAACACACCAGCAACACTACTAACACACCAGCAACACCACTAACACACCAGCAACACCACTAACACACCACTAACACACCACCAACCACCAACACCACTAACACACCACCAACACCACTAACACACCAGCAACACTACTAACATGCCACCAACCACTAACACCACTAACACACCACCAACACCACTTACACACCACCAACCACTAACACACGACCAACGACTAACATGCCACCGACACCACTAACACACCACCAACACCACTAACACGCCACCACCCACCAACACCCCTAACATGCAACCATCTACCACATCTACCACAACCACCAACACCACTTACACACCACCAACACCACTAACTCACCACCAACACCACTAACACACCACCAACACCACTAACACACCACTAACACACTACTAACACACCACCAACCACCAACACCACTAACACGCCACCAACACCACTAACACACTACTAACACACCACCAACCACGAACACCACTATCACACCACCAACACCACTAACACACCACTAACACACTACTAACACACCACCAACCACCAACACCACTAACACGCCACCAACACCACTAACACACTACTAACACACCACCAACCACCAACACCACTAACACACCACCAACACCACTAACACACCAGCAACACTACTAACATGCCACCAACCACTAACACCACTAACACACCACCAACACCACCAACACCACTAACATGCCACTAACACACCAGCAACACTACTAACACACCAGCAACACCACTAACACACCAGCAACACCACTAACACACCACTAACACACCACCAACCACCAACACCACTAACACACCACCAACACCACTAAAACACCAGCAACACTACTAACATGCCACCAACCACTAACACCACTAACACGCCACCAACACCACTAACACACTACTAACACACCACCAACCACGAACACCACTATCACACCACCAACACCACTAACATGCCACCAATCACCAACACACCACCAACTACTAACACTACTAACACACCACCAACCACTAACACAACTAACACACCACCAACAACTAACACAACTAACACACCACCAACACCACTAACACACCACCAACACCACTAACACACCAGCAACACTACTAACATGCCACCAACCACTAATACCACTAACACCACTAACACACCACCCACACCACTAACACACCACCAACACCTCTAACACACCACTAACACACCAGCAACACCACTAACACACCACTAACACACCACCAACCACCAACACCACTAACACACCACCAACACCACTAACACACCACCAACACCACTAACACACCACTAACACACTACTAACACACCACCAACCACCAACACCACTAACACGCCACCAACACCACCAACACACCACCAACTACTAACACTACTAACACACCACCAACCACCAACACAACTAACACCCACCAACCACTAACACAACTAACACACCACCAACACCACGAACACTACTAACACACCACCAACACCACTAACACACCACCAACACCTCTAACACACCACTAACACACCACCAACACCACTAACATGCCACCAATCACCAACACACCACCAACTACTAACACTACTAACACACCACCAACCACTAACACACCACCAACCACTAAGACACGACCAACCACCAACACCACTAACATGCCACTAACACACCAGCAACACTACTAACACACCAGCAACACCACTAACACACCAGCAACACCACTAACACACCACTAACACACCACCAACCACCAACACCACTAACACACCACCAACACCACTAAAACACCAGCAACACTACTAACATGCCACCAACCACTAACACTACTAACACACCACCAACCACTAACACAACTAACACACCACCAACCACTAACACAACTAACACACCACCAACACCACTAACACATCACCAACCACTAACACAACTAACACACCACCAACACCACGAACACTACTAACACACCACCNACAGGTTGGATTGTTTACAGGCTTGACTGTTTACTGGTTGGATTGTTTACTGGTTGGATTGTTTACATGTTTGTTTGTTTATGGGTTGGATTGTTTACAGGTTGGACTGTTTATACGTTTGGTTGTTTATGTGTTGGTTTTTTTTCAAAGGTTGGAATGTTTACAGGTTGGACTGTTTACAGGTTGGATTGTTTACAAGCTTGACTGTTTACAGGTTTGACTGTTTACAGGTTGGATTGTTTACAGGTTGGATTGTTTACAGGTTTGACTGTTTACTGGTTGGAATGTTTATAGGTTGGACTGTTTACAGGTTGGATTGTTTACAGGCTTGACTGTTTACAGGTTGGATTGTTTATAGGTTGGATTGTTTACAGGCTTGACTGTTTACAGGTTTGACTGTTTACAGGTTGGATTGTTTACAGGTTTGACTGTTTACTGGTTGGAATGTTTATAGGTTGGACTGTTTACAGGTTGGATTGTTTACAGGCTTGACTGTTTACAGGTTGGATTGTTTACAGGTTGGATTGTTTACAGGCTTGACTGTTTACAGGTTGGATTGTTTACAGGTTGGATTGTTTACAGGCTTGACTGTTTACAGGTTGGATTGTTTACAGGTTGGACTGTTTACAGGTTGGATTGTTTACAGGTTTGATTGTTTACAGGCTTGACTGTTTACAGGTTGGATTGTTTATAGGTTGGATTGTTTACACGTTTGACAGTTTACAGGTTGGATTGTTTACAGTTTGGATTGTTTACACGTTTGACTGTTTACAGGTTGGATTGTTTACATGTTTGTTTGTTTATGGGTTGGATTGTTTACAGGTTGGATTGTTTACACGTTTGGTTGTTTATAGGTTGGACTGTTTACAGGTTGGATATTTTACAGGCTTGACTGTTTACAGGTTGGATTGTTTATGTGTTGGATTGTTTACAGGTTGGATTGTTTACACGTCTGGTTGTTTTTGGGTTGGGTTGTTTACAGGTTGGATTGTTTATAGGTTGGATTGTTTACACGTTTGGTTGTTTATGGGTTGGGTTGTTTACAGGTTAGATTGTTTACAGGTTGGATTGTTTACAGGTTGGATTGTTTATGTGTTGGATTGTTTACAGGTTGGATTGTTTACAGGCTTGACTGTTTACAGGTTGGATTGTTTAATGGTTGGATTGTTTACAGGTTGGATTGTTTATAGGTTGGATTGTTTACAGGTTGGACTGTTTAAAGGTTTGATTGTTTACAGGCTTGACTGTTTACAGGTTGGATTGTTTATAGGTTGGATTGTTTACAGGTTTGACTGTTTACAGGTTGGATTATTTATAGGTTGGATTGTTTACAGGCTTGACTGTTTACAGGTTGGATTGTTTATAGGTTGGAATGTTTACAGGTTGGACTGTTTACAGGTTGGATTGTTTACAGGCTTGACTGTTTACAGGTTGGATTGTTTAATGGTTGGATTGTTTACAGGTTGGATTGTTTACAGGTTGGACTGTTTACAGGTTGGATTGTTTACAGGTTTGATTGTTTACAGGCTTGACTGTTTACAGGTTGGATTGTTTATAGGTTGGAATGTTTACAGGTTGGACTGTTTACAGGTTGGATTGTTTACAGGTTTGATTGTTTACAGGCTTGACTGTTTACAGGTTGGATTGTTTACAGGTTGGATTGTTTACAGGCTTGACTGTTTACAGGTTGGATTGTTTACAGGTTGGAATGTTTACAGGTTGGACTGTTTACAGGTTGGATTGTTTACAGGCTTGACTGTTTACAGGTTGGATTGTTTATAGGTTGGACTGTTTACAGGTTGGATTGTTTACAGGCTTGACTGTTTACAGGTTGGATTGTTTACAGGTTGGATTGTTTACAGGCTTGACTGTTTACAGGTTGGATTGTTTATAGGTTGGATTGTTTACATGTTTGACAGTTTATAGGTTGGATTGTTTACAGTTTGGATTGTTTACACGTTTGACTGTTTACAGGTTGGATTGTTTACAGGCTTGACTGTTTACTGGTTGGAATGTTTACAGGTTGGATTGTTTACATGTTTGGTTGTTTATGGGTTGGATTGTTTACATGTTTGTTTGTTTACAGGCTTGACTGTTTCCAGGTTGGATTGTTTATAGGTTGCATTGTTTACATGTTTGACTGTTTACAGGTTGGTATGTTCACAGGTTTGACTGTTTACTGGTTGGAATGTTTATAGGTTGGACTGTTTACAGGTTGGATTGTTTACAGGCTTGACTGTTTACAGGTTGGAATGTTTACAGGTTGGATTGTTTACATGTTTGTTTGTTTATGGGTTGGGTTGTTTACACGTCTGGTTGTTTTTGGGTTGGGTTGTTTACAGGTTGGATTGTTTATAGGTTGGATTGTTTACAGGCTTGACTGTTTACAGGTTGGATTGTTTACATGTTTGGTTATTTACAGGTTGGATTGTTTACCGGTTGGACTGTTTACAGGTTTGACTGTTTACAGGTTGGATTGTTTACAGGTTTGACTGTTTACTGGTTGGAATGTTAATAGGTTGGACTGTTTACATGTTTGGTTGTTTATGGGTTGGATTGTTTACAGGTTGGATTGTTTACAGGTTGGATTGTTTATAGGTTGGATTGTTTACAGGCTTGACCGTTTACAGGTTGGATTGTTTACAGGTTGGATTGTTTACATGTTTGTTTGTTTATGTGATGGATTGTTTACAGGTTGGATTGTTTACACGTTTGGTTGTATATGGGTTGGATTGTTTACATGTTTGTTTGTTTATGTGTTGGATTGTTTACAGGTTGGATTGTTTACACGTTTGGTTGTTTACGGGTTAGGTTGTTTACAGGTTGGATTGTTTATAGGTTGGAATGTTTACTGGTTGGATTGTTTACATGTTTGACTGTTTACAGGTTGGTATATTCACAGGTTGGAATGTTTACAGGTTGGACTGTTTACAGGTTGGATTGTTTATAGGTTGGATTGTTTACAGGCTTGACTGTTTACACGTTTGGTTGTTTATGGGTTGGGTTGTTTACAGGTTGGATTGTTTACAGGCTTGACTGTTTACTGGTTGGATTGTTTACATGTTTGTTTGTTTATGGGTTGGATTGTTTACAGGTTGGACTGTTTATACGTTTGGTTGTTTATGGGTTGGGTTGTTTACAGGTTGGATTGTTTACAGGCTTGAATGTTTACTGGTTGGAATGTTTTGTTTACATGTTTGGTTGTTTATGGGTTGGATTGTTTACATGTTTGTTTGTTTATGGGTTGGCTTGTTTACAGGTTGGATTGTTTACACGTTTGGTTGTT
>SSNP01000431.1:48800-60464 GCA_006937955.1 Pachypanchax playfairii
CCCCAACCACCACTAACACACCACCAACACCTCCATCACACCACCAACACCACTAACATGCCACCAATCACCAACACACCACCAACTACTAACACTACTAACACACCACCAACCACTAACACAACTAACACACCACCAACCACTAACACAACTAACACACCACCAACACCACTAACACATCACCCACCAACACCACTAACACACCAGCAACACTACTAACACACCAGCAACACTACTAACACACCACAAACACCACTAACACACCACCAACACCACTAACACACCAGCAACACCACTAACACACCACCAACACACCACCAACCACCAACACCACTAACACACCACCAACACCACTAACACACCACCAACACCACTAACACACCACTAATACACTACTAACACACCACCAACACTACTAACATGCCACCCACCACTAACACCACCAACACACCACCAACACCACTAACACACCCCTAACACACCAGCAACACTACTAACACACCAGCAACACCACTAACACACCAGCAACACCACTAACACACCACCAACACACCACCAACCACCAACACCACTAACACACCACCACACCACTAACACACTACTAACACACCACCAACCACAAACACCACTATCACACCACCAACACCACTAAAACACCAGCAACACTACTAACATGCCACCAACCACTAATACCACTAACACCACTAACACACCACCAACACCCACCAACACCACTAACACACCACCAACCACCAACACCACCAACACACCACCAACACCACTAACACACCACCAACCACCACTAACACCACTAACACACCACCAACACCACTAACACATCACCAACCACTAACACAACTAACACACCACCAACCACTAACACAACTAACACACCACCAACCACTAACACAACTAACACACCACCAACACCACTAACACATCACCAACCACTAACACACCACCAACACCACTAACATGCCACCAATCACCAACACACCACCAACTACTAACACTACTAACACACCACCAACCACTTACACACCACCAACCACTAAGACACGACCAACCACCAACACCACTAACATGCCACTAACACACCAGCAACACTACTAACACACCAGCAACACCACTAACACACCAGCAACACTACTAACACACCAGCAACACCACTAACACACCACTAACACACTAACACACCACCAACCACCACGAACACCACTAACACACCACCAACACCACTAACACACCACCAACACCACTAACACACCACTAACACACCACCAACACCACTAACACACCACCAACACCACTAACACACCAGCAACACTACTAACACACCACAAACACCACTAACACACCACCAACCACCAAGACACGACCAACCACCAACACCACTAACATGCCACTAACACACCAACAACACTACTAACACACCACCAACACCACTACCACACCACCAACACACCAGCAACACTACTAACATGCCACCAACCACTAACACCACTAACACACCACCAACACCACTCACACACCACCAACCACCAACACACCACCAACCACCAACACCACTAACATGCCACTAACACACCACACACACCACCAACACCACTAACACACCACCAACACCAATAACACACCACCAACACCACTAACACACCACCAACCACCAACACCACTAACACACCACCAACACCACTAAAACACCAGCAACACTACTAACATGCCACCAACCACTAACACCACTAACACACCACCAACACCACTAACACACCACCAACACCTCTAACACACCACTAACACACCAGCAACACCACTAACACACCACTAACACACCAGCAACACTACTAACATGCCACCAACCACTAACACCACTAACACAGAACCAACCACCAACACCACTAACACACCACTAACACACTACTAACACACCACCAACCACCAACACCACTAACACGCCACCAACACCACTAACACACTACTAACACACCACCAACCACAAACACCACTATCACACCACCAACCACCACAAACACCACTAACACACCACCAACACCACTAACACACCACCAACACCACTAACACACCACCAACCACCAAAACCACTAACACACCACCAACACCACTAACATACCACCAACACACCAGCAACACTACTAACTCACCACCAACACCACTAATACACCAACAACACTACTAACACACCACCAACACCACCAACACACCACTAACACACCACCAACCACCAACACCACTAACACACCACCAACACCACTAAAACACCAGCAACACTACTAACACACCAGCAACACTACTAACACACCACAAACACCACTAACACACCACCAACACCACTAACACACCAGCACACACCACTAACACACCACCACCACCAACACCACTAACACACCACCAACACCACTAACACACCAGCAACACTACTAACATGCCACCAACCACTAATACCACCAACACCACTAACACACCACCAACACCACTAACACACCACTAACACACTACTAACACACCACCAACCACCAACACCACTAACACGCCACCAACACCACTAACACACCACTAACACACCACCAACACCACGAACACTACTAACACACCACCAACACCACTAACACACCACCAACACCTCTAACACACCACTAACACACCAGCAACACCACTAACACACCACTAACACACCACCAACCACCAACACCACAAACACACCACCAACACCACTAACACACCCCCAACACACCACCAACACCACTAACACCCCTAACACACCACTAACACACCAGCAACACTACTAACATCCCACCAACCACTAACACCACCAACACACCACCAACACCACTAACACACCACTAACACACCACCAACCACCAACACCACTAACACACCACCAACACCACTAACACACCACCAACACCACTAACACACCACTAATACACTACTAACACACCACCAACCACCAACACCACTAACACGCCACCAACACCACTAACACACTACTAACACACCACCAACCACGAACACCACTAACACACCACCAACACCACGAACACTACTAACACACCACCAACACCACTAACACACCACCAACACCTCTAACACACCACTAACACACCAGCAACACCACTAACACACCACTAACACACCACCAACCACCAACACCACTAACACACCACCAACACCACTAAAACACCAGCAACACTACTAACATGCCACCAACCACTAACACCACTAACACACCACCAACCACTAACACAACTAACACACCACCAACCACTAACACAACTAACACACCACCAACACCACGAACACTACTAACACACCACCAACACCACTAACACACCACCAACACCTCTAACACACCACTAACACACCAGCAACACCACTAACACACCACTCACACACCACCAACCACCAACACCACTAACACACCACCAACACCACTAAAACACCAGCAACACTACTAACATGCCACCAACCACCAACACACCACCAACTACTAACACTACTAACACACCACCAACCACTAAGACACGACCAACCACCAACACCACTAACATGCCACTAACACACCAGCAACACTACTAACATGCCACCAACCACTAATACCACTAACACCACTAACACACCACCAACACCACTAACACACCCCTAACACACCAGCAACACTACTAACACACCACAAACACCACTAACACACCACCAACACCACCAACACACCACCAACACCACTAACACACCACCAACACCACTTACACACCACCAACCACTAAGACACGACCAACCACCAACACCACTAACATGCCACTAACACACCAGCAACACTACTAACACACCAGCAACACCACTAACACACCAGCAACACCACTAACACACCACTAACACACGACCAACCACCAACACCACTAACACCACTAACACACCACCAACACCACTAACACACCACTAACACAACACCAACACCACTAACACACCAGCAACACTACTAACATGCCACCAACCACTAACACCACCAACACACGACCAACCACCAACACCACGCCACCAACACCACTAATACGCCACCAACACACCACCAACACCACCAACATGCCACCAACACCACTAATACGCCACCAACCTCCAACACACCACAAACACCACTTACACACCACCAACCACTAAGACACGACCAACCACCAACACCACTAACACGCCACTAACACACCAGCAACACTACTAACACACCACCAACACCACTAACACACCACCAACACCTCTAACACACCACCAACACACCACCAACACACCACCAACACCACTAACACACCACCAACACCACTAACACACCAGCAACACTACTAACATGCCACCAACCACTAACACAACTAACACACCACCAACCACTAACACAACTAACACACCACCAACACCACTAACACATCACCAACCACTAACACAACTAACACACCACCAACCACTAACACAACTAACACCACTAACATGCCACCAATCACCAACACACCACCAACTACTAACACTACTAACACACCACCAACCACTAACACAACTATCACACCACCAACACCACTAACACACCACCAACACCACTAACACACCACCAACACCACTAACACACCACTAACACACTACTAACACACCACCAACCACCAACACCACTAACACACCACCAACACCACTAACACACCACCAACACTACTAACATGCCACCCACCACTAACACCACTAACACCACTAACACACCACCAACACCACGAACACTACTAACACACCACCAACACCACTAACACACCACCAACACCTCTAACACACCACTAACACACCAGCAACACCACTAACACACCACTAACACACCACCAACCACCAAGACACGACCAACCACCAACACCACTAACATGCCACTAACACACCAGCAACACTACTAACACACCACCAACACCACTAACACACCACCAACACCTCTAACACACCACTAACACACCAGCAACACCACTAACACACTACTAACACACCACCAACCACGAACACCACTATCACACCACCAACACCACTAACATGCCACCAATCACCACTATCACACCACCAACTACTAACACTACTAACACACCACCAACCACTAACACAACTAACACAACTAACACACCACCAACACCACTAACACATCACCAACCACTAACACAACTAACACACCACCAACACCACTAACACACCACCAACACCACTAACACACCACCAACACCACTAACACACCACTAATACACTACTAACACACCACCAACCACCAACACCACTAACACACCAGCAACACCACTAACATGCCACCAACCACTAATACCACTAACACCACTAACACACCACCAACACACCACCAACACCACTAACACACCACCAACACCACTAACACACCACCAACCACCAACACCACTAACACACCACCAACACCACTAAAACACCAGCAACACTACTAACATGCCACCAACCACTAACACAACTAACACACCACCAACCACTAACACAACTAACACACCACCAACACCACTAACACATCACCAACCACTAACACAACTATCACACCACCAACACCACTAACATGCCACCAATCACCAACACACCACCAACTACTAACACTACTAACACACCACCAACCACTAACACACCACCAACCACTAAGACACGACCAACCACCAACACCACTAACATGCCACTAACACACCAGCAACACTACTAACACACCACCAACACCACTAACACACCACCAACACCACTAACACACCACTAACACACTACTAACACACCACCAACCACCAACACCACTAACACGCCACCAACACCACTAACACACTACTAACACACCACCAACCACAAACACCACTATCACACCACCAACACCACTAACATGCCACCAACACACCACACACACCACTAACACACCACCAACACCACTAACACACCACTAACACACCACCAACCACCAACACCACTAACACACCACCAACACCACTAACACACCAGCAACACTACTAACATGCCACCAACCACTAATACCACTAACACCACTAACACACCACCAACACACCACCAACACCACTAACACACCACTAACACACCAGCAACACCACTAACACACCACTAACACACCACCAACCACCAACACCACTAACACACCACCAACACCACTAACACACCACCAACCACTAACACACGACCAACGACTAACATGCCACCGACACCACTAACACACCACCAACACCACTAACACGCCACCACCCACCAACACCCCTAACATGCAACCATCTACCACATCTACCACAACCACCAACACCACTTACACACCACCAACACCACCAACACACCACCAACACCACTAACACACCACCAACACCACTAACACACCAGCAACACTACTAACATGCCACCAACCACTAACACCACTAACACACCACTAACACACTACTAACACACCACCAACCACCAACACCACTAACACGCCACCAACACCACTAACACACTACTAACACACCACCAACCACAAACACCACTATCACACCACCAACACCACTAACATGCCACCAATCACCAACACACCACCAACTACTAACACTACTAACACACCACCAACCACTAACACACCACCAACCACTAACACAACTAACACACCACCAACCACTAACACAACTAACACATCACCAACCACTAACACTACTAACACAGTACTAACACCACCAACCACCACTAACACACCACCAACACCTCCATCACACCACCAACACCACTAACATGCCACCAATCAACAACACACCACCAACACACCACCAACTACTAACACTACTAACACACCACCAACCACTAACACCACTAACACATCACCAACCACTAACACAACTAACACACCACCAACCACTAACACAACTAACACACCACCAACACCACTAACACATCACCAACCACTAACACTACTAACACACCACCAACCACTAACACAACTAACACAACTAACACACCACCAACACCACTAACACATCACCAACCACTAACACAACTAACACACCACCAACCACTAACACAACTAACACACCACCAACACCACTAACACATCACCAACCACTAACACAACTAACACACCACCAACCACTAACACAACTAACACCACTAACATGCCACCAATCACCAACACACCACCAACTACTAACACTACTAACACACCACCAACCACTAACACACCACCAACCACTAAGACACGACCAACCACCAACACCACTAACATGCCACTAACACACCAGCAACACTACTAACACACCAGCAACACCACTAACACACCAGCAACACCACTAACACACCACTAACACACCACCAACCACCAACACCACTAACACACCACTAACACACCACTAACACACCACCAACCACCAACACCACTAACACGCCACCAACACCACTAACACACTACTAACACACCACCAACCACGAACACCACTATCACACCACCAACACCACTAACATGCCACCAATCACCACTATCACACCACCAACTACTAACACTACTAACACACCACCAACCACTAACACAACTAACACACCACCAACCACTAACACAACTAACACACCACCAACACCACTAACACATCACCAACCACTAACACACGACCAACGACTAACATGCCACCGACACCACTAACACACCACCAACACCACTAACACGCCACCACCCACCAACACCCCTAACATGCAACCATCTACCACATCCACCCCAACCACCAACACCACTTACACACCACCAACACCACTAACTCACCACCAACACCACTAACACACCACCAACACCACTAACACACCACTAACACACCAGCAACACCACTAACACACCACTAACACACCACCAACCACCAACACCACTAACACACCACCAACACCACTAACACACCAGCAACACTACTAACATGCCACCAACCACTAATACCACTAACACCACTAACACACCACCAACACACCACCAACACCACTAACACACCACCAACACCACTAACACACCAGCAACACCACTAACACACCACTAACACACCACCAACCACCAACACCACTAACACACCACCAACACCACTAACATGCCACCAATCACCAACACACCACCAACTACTAACACTACTAACACACCACCAACCACCAACACACCACCAACCACCAACACCACTAACACACCACCAACACCACTAAAACACCAGCAACACTACTAACATGCCACCAACCACTAACACCACTAACACACCACCAACACCACGAACACAACTAACACACCACCAACACCACTAACACACCACCAACACCACTAACACACCACGAACACACCACCAACCACCAACACCACTAACACACCACCAACACCACTAACACACCAGCAACACCACTAACATGCCACCAACCACTAACACCACTAACACACCACCAACACCACGAACACTACTAACACACCACCAACACCACTAACACACCACCAACACCTCTAACACACCACTAACACACCAGCAACACCACTAACACACCACTAACACACCACCAACCACCAACACCACTAACACACCACCAACACCACTAAAACACCAGCAACACTACTAACATGCCACCAACCACCAACACCACTAACACACCACCAACCACCAAAACCACCAACACACCACCAACACCACCAACATGCCACCAACACCACTAATACGCCACCAACCTCCAACACACCACAAACACCACTTACACACCACCAACCACTAAGACACGACCAACCACCAACACCACTAACATGCCACAACCACCAACACCACGCCACCAACACCACTAACACACCACCAACACACCACCAACACCACCAACATGCCACCAACACCACTAATACGCCACCAACCACCAACACACCACCAACACCACTAACACACCACTAACACACCAGCAACACCACTAACACACCACTAACACACCACCAACCACCAACACCACTAACACACCACCAACACCACTAACACACCAGCAACACTACTAACATGCCACCAACCACTAACACCACCAACACACGACCAACCACCAACACCACGCCACCAACACCACTAATACGCCACCAACACACCACCAACACCACCAACATGCCACCAACACCACTAATACGCCACCAACCTCCAACACACCACAAACACCACTTACACACCACCAACCACTAAGACACGACCAACCACCAACACCACTAACACCCCACCAACACACCAGCAACACTACTAACACACCACCAACACCACTAACACACCACTAACACACTACTAACACACCACCAACCACCAACACCACTAACACGCCACCAACACCACTAACACACTACTAACACACCACCAACCACGAACACCACTATCACACCACCAACACCACTAACATGCCACCAATCACCAACACACCACCAACTACTAACACTACTAACACACCACCAACCACTAACACAACTAACACACCACCAACCACTAACACAACTAACACATCACCAACCACTAACACTACTAACACAGTACTAACACCACCAACCACCACTAACACACCACCAACACCTCCATCACACCACCAACACCACTAACACACTTCCAACACCACCAACACCTCCATCACACCACCAACACCACTAACACACCACCAACACCTCCAACAAACCACTAACACTACTAACATGCCACCAATCACCAACACACCACCAACACCACTAACACACCACCAACCACTAACACAACTAACACCACTAACACATCACCAACCACTAACACTACTAACACAGTACTAACATCACCAACCACCACTAACACACCACCAACACCTCCATCACACCACTAACACACCACCAACACCTCCAACAAACCACTAACACACCACCAACCACCACTAACACCATTAACCCTAACACGAGGAAAAATCAAGATATGATCTAATTATCTGAAATCAGACGCGCACACACACACACACACACACACACACACACACTAACACTAGTGAATTTAGAGTAAATAAAGTCAGACATCAGGGTTCATTCTACAGCATCACAGTGCCTCAGATTACTTAATTCTTCTATTGATCACAATCTGTTCATCCTTCCAGGGGGTCTGGGAATCTCTCTGAGGAGGTGACCAGGAGGCCTAAACAACCTCGGCTGACTCCTCCCTATGTGGGTGATCAGTAGTTCTATTTCAAGCTTCACCTGGATGATGGAGCTCCTCCCCTGATCTCTTAGGCTGATCACGGCCTGTAATTTAGATGTGGATCTGAACCTGAAGAGGTGGCTGGAAGGCAGACTGATTAATGCTTATTGAGAAGGAGTTGAAGTGACTGAGGGCTGTGGATGTTGAGTACACCAGGGATGACTTCACTGGAACAGAGCATAGGGAGCAGCCAGCTAGCAAACAAAGCTCATAAACAGTAAACACTGGTGAGATAATCCATTATCCACAATCCTTAATCCTAATCCAGAAAAACACGTTTTAATTTACAGACTGACGGAGGACTGACAAGACTACACAGGTCATGATCTGGGTAACCTGATGTCCAAGAAACAATCCAGTAAGGTCTGAGATACAGGTGAGGGTCCAGGGTGGTACAAGGCAGGTAAACACTAGACTCATACAGACTGAGAACCACCTGACAGAGGAGCGTTCACTAGAGCATACAACTAACTGGATCAGAGAGAAGGTACCCCGCCACTACAGGAGGGGGGAGTAACTGGGTCCGGTGCCTGTTTGATGGTGGTCGGAGGGTCCAGTGTCTCTTTGGTAGTGGTCAGAGGGTCCGGTGGTGTCTGGCAGCCTTGCCTCTGTCAGTGTGTGTTTCAGAGAAACTAAGAAGAATCTTTTCCAAACACAACATCCCAGTAAACTTTAAACCCAACAACACCCTCAAACAGAAATTGGCCCATCCAAAAGACAAAACACCCAAAAAGAAGCGTAGTGGCGTCATTTATGCAGTCTAATGTAGTGAGGACTGTCCAAACCTTTACATTGGCAAAACGAAACAACAATTACACAAGCGCATGGCACAACACAGGAGGGCCACCTCGTCAGGCCAAAACTCTGCAGTCTACCTACAACTGAAGGACAAGGGACACATTTTGAAAATGACATAGTACACATTCTAGACAGAGAAGATAGATGGTTTGAGAGAGGCGTGAAAGAAACAATCTACGTCAAATTTAAGAGCAGACTTAAGACTCACCTTTTTAAAGAACACTTTCAGTCTTAATGAGGAATTGATTTATGATTTATGATAGCGATTTGGGAGTTTATCTCTACAAAAAAAAAAAAGTTTTACAAGTTTTACATTCACCCATTCACACAACCCGATACGCAGATCGGGGGCGAAAGGGGTTCAGTATCTCTCCCAAGGACACTTCGACATGTGGCGGTGGAAGCCGGGATCGATCCACCAACCTTCAAGTTGGAGGACGACCGCTCTAACCACTGAGCCACAGCCGCCCCAGATACACCGCCTACCTCCGTCACACCGCTTCCCTTCGTCACACCACACCGCTTCCCTCCGTCACACCACACCGCCTCCCTCCGTCACACCACACCGTCTCCCTCCGTCACACCACACCGCCTCCCTCCGTCACACCACACTGCCTCCCCCCGTCACACCACACTGCCTCCC
>SSNP01000431.1:72356-129631 GCA_006937955.1 Pachypanchax playfairii
TGGTGATATCGTGCATCCGCCAAACAGATGGGCGGGCCTTCATCGTCCTGGAATCCAAGTCCAGGCCAAGTAATGTTGTGGTCTGACATGGGGTCAGACAGGTCTTTCCTAGATTGACCTTGAGACCGAGCTTCTCTAAATGAACAAGGAGGAGACCTGTATGATGGACTGCACATGCCTTGGAGGGGGCGAGGAGCAGCCAATCGTCTAGATAAGGTAGAATCCCCATTCTGCTGGCTTGTAAAGGAGGCCAGGGCCGCCTTAACACACCGGGTAAACACCGTCGGGAAAAGAGAGAGGTTGAATGGAAGCACCCTGAATTGCCAATGACTGCCCCAATAGGCGAACATGAGGAAGCGCCGATGGTCTGGGGCAATGGGGACATGACAATAAGTGTCCGTCAGGTCTATTGAGGTGAACCAGTCCCCCTCAGCAATAGACCGAAGGACTTCCACGATGGTAAGCATGTGGAAAGGCAAACTTTTCATGTAGTGACAAGAGTCAGAGGGAAGCTGAGGGGAGGTGGAATCATAGTGCTGGTTAACCAGCATTGGTGTTATCCTGGACATGTCACCGTGAAGGAGAAGATCTGTACGAGGGACATCGAACTGTTAGCTGTGAGTTTCCGTCCATATTATTTACCCAGAGAGTTTACCTGTGTTATTCTGGTAGCGGTTTATATAATACCTGGTACCGCTCCAGAAACTGCCTGTGATGTCATCAGCTCCGTTGTTGCAAGGCTGCAAACACAGCATCCAAACTCAGTTATGGCGATCTCAACAACGTCTCCCTCTCTACAGCTTTACCAACATTCCAACAGTTTGTCAGTTGCTCCACCAGAGAAAATAAGACGTTGGACTTATTTTATGTAAATATTAAAAATGCATACAGCTCCTCTGCCCTGCCACCTTTAGGAAGATCTGACCATAATCTGGTTCTTCTCACCTCCACCTACAAGCCCATCGTTCAGCAGCAACCAGTGATCACAAAAACCATCAAAACCTGGTCTAATGATGCTGAAGGTGCTCTGAAAAGTTGCTTCGAGGCTACGGACTGGAATGTCCTCTGTGAACCTCATGGAGACAACATCAACACCATGACTGAGTGTGTGACAGATTATATAAACTTCTGTGTGGACAGCATCGTACCAACAAGAACTGTGAGGTGCTTCCCCAATAACAAACCCTGGATCACCAGAGACCTGAAAAAGCTGCTGAACATCAAAAAGAAAGCCTTCAGGGATGGTGACGGGGAGTTATTAAAGACAACACAAAAACAACTTAAAGCACAAACAAGGAAGTGCAAGGAGGACTACAGGAGGAAGCTAGAGAGTCAGCTCCAGCAGAACAACGTGAGGGATGTGTGGTCTGGAATGAAGAAGATCACCAGCTTCAAGGTAAAGGGGGACCAGACTGATGGAGGTCTGGACAGAGCTAATGAACTGAACATGTTCTTCAACAGGTTCAGTTCCCCCCCTGCCTCCAGCCCCACAGACCACACACCCTCCATGAGCCCACAGCTTTCCTGTCACACCTCCACTCCGTCACCCTGTAGCTCAGTCATGGACCAGAACACTGCATCATCTTCCTCCACCTCAGAGCACCCAAAGACCTCCTCTGCCTCCACCTCCACTCTGTCTGTGACCTGCAACCAGGTCAAAAAACAACTGGAGAAACTGAACCAGAACAAGGCTGCAGGTCCAGATGGTGTCAGTCCCAGAGTTCTCAAGACCTGCTCAATGCAACTATGTCCAGTTCTCCAGCACCTCTTCAACACCAGTCTGAGACAGAAAACAGTTCCTGTGCTGTGGAAAACATCCTGCCTTGTTCCAGTACCTAAAAAACCACAACCAGCTGAACCAAACGACTACAGACCAGTTGCCCTGACATCTCACGTCATGAAAGTCCTGGAGAGACTCTTACTGGCTCACCTCAACAAGCAGGTCAGCACCTTTCAGGACCCATTACAGTTTGCATACCGTAATGGGCTTGGGGTTGAAGATGCCATCATCTACCTGCTTCACAGAGCACACTGTCATCTGGAACAATCAGGCAGCACTTTGAGGGTCATGTTCTTTGACTTCTCAAGTGCTTTTAACACAATTCAGCCTGCTTTGTTATGTGAGAAGCTCCATAAATTCCAGGTGGATTCCTCCACAACCTCCTGGATTTATGACTACCTCACAAACAGAACACAGTTTGTGAGACTGAAAGGTTGTGTGTCTGGGATGGAGGTCAGCAGCACTGGAGCGCCACAAGGAACTGTACTCTCACCATTTCTCTTCACGATGTACACCTCTGACTTCCAGTACAACTCTGAGTCCTGTCATCTGCAGAAATACTCTGATGACTCTGCAGTTGTTGGGTGCATCAGTGAGGGACAAGAAGCTGAGTATAGAGAACTGGTCAGTCAGTTTGTGAAATGGTGCGATAACAATCATCTCGTTTTAAATACCAGCAAAACTACAGAGATGATTGTTGACTTCAGGAGGAGAAAGAATCAACACAGCAGTATTTCCATCCTAGGAGAGGAGGTAGAGGTGGTGGAGGAATACAAGTACCTTGGAGTTCAGCTGGACAACAGACTAGAGTGGAAATGCAACACAGAATACATCTACAAGAAAGGTCAGAGCAGACTCTACTTCTTAAGGAAGCTGAGATCTTTTAATGTCTGCACCAAGATGTTGCAAATCTTCTATAGGTCTGTTGTGGAAAGTGCAATCAGCTTCGCATCCATCTGCTGGGGCAGCAGCATCAGAACCAGAGACTTGAAGAGAATCAACAAACTGATCAGGAAAGCTGGATCTGTGCTGGGAGTATCTCTGGAGCCGCTGGAGCTGATTGTACAAAAAAGAATGCTGGACAAGCTGATGAAGATGATGGAGGACTCTTCTCACCCTCTGCACGACACAGTGATCAAACAACAGAGTGTGTTCAGTGAGAGGCTTCTTCAGGTCCGATGCAAGACCGAAAGATACAAAAGATCATTCCTGCCTGCAGCCATTAGCCTCCACAACAAGAACAGACCTTGATTGTTATTATTATATTATTGTCTTCATTATTGTTTTTATTGTTGGACAAAAAGAAAAAAACTACTACAACGTTGAATTTCCCTTCTGGGATAAATAAAGTATTTTTCATTTCATTTCATTTCATTTCATGATGGTAAATGTACAAGTTAAAAGTGACAGAAACTCGCCGAAACTCGACAGAAAAGCTGCTGGGAAACAGATGAAGCACCGCCTCTCTTTGATGCATCTCTGTCGCTATGAAACTTCCAAACAGGAAGCTGATTCTGTATGAAGTGAGAACATTCTGTCCAAAGATAGTATTACAACAGATGTTGGAACAGCTGGTGGAGCATTACACTCCTTTGGTTAGTGGATAGTGTGTGTTGTCAGTAAACTATTGACCATTAGTGTGAGCTCCTCCCTGTATCAGCCCGACACTGTTAACTGACATGCTGTTTGACATCACTGATATTCATCACTGATGTTTCGCATGATCTGAGTCTAAAGAGACTTGTATTGCAGCTCAGCTTGTGATAAAGCTGGACTGCATGACCAGCTGTTGGACAGAAAACTGCAGCTGTAAAGAGAAAGAAGTGGACTTTGTAATTCCATAACAGACTCACAGGGGTTTCCTGAGGAAGTTGTACTGGCAGAGGATGGTGATGAGAAAACCAACAAATCCTTCCACTGTCATGGCAACAAGTCCTCGAGTCACAATATCCCACTCAAACGGTGACTTGATCTTGTCAAACTGCCCTGAAAAACAGATTCATAGCAAGTTATTGCATGTCTGTTAATGAATAACAACAAAAACAAATAAACATTCTATCACAGTAAAATCATTTTTCCAAATATTGCTAACATAATTTGATTTAGTTTCAGTTAAAGATCTACTCTGATCATCTTATGAGTTATTTCAAAGCTTCTAAGTGTCTTTAAATTATGATAATGCCATTTTTACCCAAAATAACAAAACCTGTGTTGTTTTCTAGGATGTAGTTTCTGCATACCAGCAGTAGCTCATCAGAAATTCACCTCTGTGCTGGGTGTGGAAACAATTGGTGCAGAGAATCCCCACACCCCTCCCAGTTGCTGAGAGGTCTCTGTTCATGCTAATGCTACTGCTAGCTGTAAGCTAGCGCAGCAGGACCTATTTTAGCATTGGCTAATGAGTCACAGTGATTTGAATACAGAAATACTTAGAAATACGATTTTGAGCTTAATTTTCTTAAGATACATCCTATAGCATCAGAAACATGCTACAAGAACATGTTAACTATAAAAAGAACATAATTTTCAATGGAGTGGGTCTTTAATGAAATGATCCCTGATAGCGTAATATGTCACATGTTGTTCATTAGAGAACAGATTAACCTGTTTTTGGGTTAGTGTTAGGGGATGGGGCTGGGTTAGGGTTTGGGTCAGGGGTTAGTGTAAAGTAAAGTCCATAGATGTTCTCAACGACTGTATGGAAATGCAGAAACTCTTGATGAGACTTCCAGACTGGTTGACATCAAGATGGAATCGTACAGCCATGGAAATAAGAAAAAATAGTAATGGAGAGTATCCATCTCACTCATTTGTGGATTTTGTATTCTTTGAAGCTGACTTAGCATGCAATCCCATAGCCTCAATACAAGCTCTAAAGCAGGGGTGCCCAAAGTCAGGCCTCGAGGGCCACTATCCTGCATGTTTTAGATGTTTCCCTGTTTCAACACACCTGATTCAAATGAACAAGTCGTTAACAGGTTACTGCAGCACTTGTTGAAATGCAGAGGATTTGAATCAGGTGTGTTGAAGCAGGGAAACATCTAAAACATGCAGGATAGTGGCCCTCGAGGCCTGGAGCTTGACACCCCTGCTCTAAAGGATTTGGAAACAAGTAAACAAACATTTACGTAGCCTAGTCGTTCAAGCAAAAACATTAACGGTAAATTCAAGTCATTTAACCCCCTCAGGTCACTTAAATGTTGTAACCTGCCTGTTCTGTAAGCAAAAAGGTCACTTGATAAATGTTTCAAGTTTAGAGAAAAAACGTCAAGTTTGCACAAGTGGAAAGGCTGTGTTTTGGATGTTTGAAAGGTGGACGTCATTCAAAGAAGTGCAATAAAAGCAGCACATGTGAAAAATGTCAAAGGAGGCATCCAACATGTTTGCACGCTGACAAGTTTGTTGAAGGTAAAAGGGTAACACCTGCAACTGATGATCACTCTCAAAACAAAGACAAAGAAAACACTAAAGAAGGAGAAGAACCAGTCACGGCAATCTCTAACTGAGCAACTCAAGACACCTCAAACACATCCTCTATAATACCTGTTTGGGTTTCATCCAGAAATGACCCTGACAGAGAAGTGTTAGTATATGCACTGCTTGACTCTCAGAGTGATACATCCTTCATTTTAGATGAAATAGGCCAGGATCTTGACACAGATAAAAGTAAAACCAACCTGCGACTATCAATCATATCTGCTACAGTGGTGTGAAAAACTATTTACCTCCTTCCTGATTTCTTATTCTTTTGCATGTTTGTGACACAAAATGTTTCTGATCATCAAACACATTTAACCATTAGTCAAAGAAACACAAGTAAACACAAAATGCAGTTTTTAAATGATGGTTTTTATTATTTAAGGAGAAATAAATCCAACCCTACACGGTCCTGTGTTAAAACCTAATAACTGGTTGGGTCCCCTTAACAGCACCCTTAACTTACAATGAGTCTTTTACAGCTCTGGAGGAATTTTGGCTCCTCTTTGTAGAATTGTTGTAATTCAGATTTATTTGAGGGTTTTCTAGCATGAACCACCTTTTTAAGGTCATACCATAACATCTCAATAGGATTCAGGTCAGGACTTTGACTAGGACACTCCAAAGTCTTCATTTTGTTTCTCTTCAGCCATTCAGAGGTGGTTATGTTGGTGTGTTTTGGGTCATTGTCCTGCTGCAGCACCCAAGATCACTTCAGCTTGAGTTGATGAACAGATGGAGGGACGTTCTCCTTCAGGAGTTTTTGGTAGACAGTAGAATTCATGGTTCCATCTATCACAGCAAGCCTTCCAGGTCCTGAAGCAGTAAAACAACCCCAGACCATCACACTACCACCACCATATGTTACTGTTGGTATGATGTTCTTTTTCTGAAATGCTGTTACTTTTACACCAGATGTAACGAGACATTTACCTTCAAAAAAGTTCAACTTTTGTCTCATCAGTCCACAAAGTATTGTCCCTAAAGTCTTGGTAATCATTGAGATGTTTCTTAGCAGAATTGAGACGAGTCCTAATGTTCTTTTTGTTTAACAGTGGTTTGCGTCTTGGAGATCTGCCATGCAGGTTGTTTTAGATCAGTCTCTCTTTCTTATGGTGGAGTCGTGAACACTGACCTTCATTGAGGCAAGTGAGACCTGCAGTTCTTTAGATGTTGTCCTGGGGTCTCTGATGAGTTGTCTCTGCACTCTTGGGGTAATTTTGTTCTGCCGGCCACTCCTGGGAAGGTTCACCACTGTTCCATGTTTTTACCATTTGTGGATAATGTCTCTCACTCTGGAGTCCCAAAGCTTTAGAAACAGCTTTATAACCTTTACCAGACTGATAGATCTCAATTACTTTAGTTCTCATTTGTTTCTGAATTTCTTTGGATCTTTTCATGATGTCTAGCTTTTCAAGTGCTTTTGGTTTACTTCTCTGTGTCAAACAGCAAGTCTGGGGGTATAAGCATGAAAAAAGCATCACTTTACCACCAGTCTATACAAAAGAGTTTATTCCTGTTAACAGGTCACATATTCCAACATCTGAAACCGCCTTAAAGTGTGCCCATTTAGAAAGGCTGGCAGATAAATTACCTCCAATGCTCGAATGCAAAGTTGGTCTACTTATTGGCTATAATTGTCAACATGCCTCCTACCACAAAAGGTTATTGCAGGCAAAGAGAACCAACCATACGCACAGTTGACTGACCTCAGCTGGAGCATAGTGGATTGCTCGTCTCACGTTCAAAATGACAATGATGTCATTGGTACAAGTCACAGGATCATTGTTTGTGAAGTAACTCCAGCATTACAACCAGCAGTGAACCTCCAGCAAGAAGTGCATTTTATATGTAGAACTCAAGCAAAAGAAGTCAGTCCAACTGATGTAATAAAAGCTTTGGAATCTGAGCATGCAACAGAAAAAAAAAACAAAAAAAAAATCGTTATTGATCTCTATTTAAATTAAGTTTAATAAAGCAAGCGATATGTTAGCACAAACTTTTGTGCTAAATTTTTCTCAGTGTTATTATCAGGCAGCGAGCAAAAGACAGTTTTATTTGGTTGCATTAGTACTCTAGTTTTTTTGTGTTTGTACAAGCTTGGTTTATTATTGTATGTGTGTGTGTGTGCCTGTGTGTATGAATGTTACCTGCTCTTGTGTTCACCTCTCTCCAGTCACTCTCATGATGTTATACCTGTTATGGCTAATTGCTTCGCTCTCAACCACTACATAATTGTTACTTATGGGTAAGGGTCTTCATGCAGTTCATCTCAACATTCGAAGTTTATTCCCAAAAATTGATAAATTTAGGGCATGGTTGTCTTACAATAATCCCAATATTATCACCTTATCTGAAACGTGGCTAACTGAGAGCATTACAGACTCTAGTGTTCATCTTGAAAATTATACTTTGTATAGAGCAGATAGGGGATCCAGGGGAGGTGGAGTTGTCACATATATTTCTTCTCATCTGAAATCACAACTTATTATTCCTAAAGTAAAGTCTGAGTATTTTGAAGGTATTTTTGTTAAAGTTATTCTTGATGCAAATAAACAATTAATAATTGGCAACATATACCGACCACCCTCATCTCCAAAAACAGAGTCTGTTAAGAACATTTTAGCCACCGTTTCATCTCTTGGTGACCCAAAAGAAATTATTCTCCAGGGGAATTTTAACTTAAATTGGGCTGATTCTTCTACTTTCACTGAACGTAACTTGTTTAGTGGTGCTAATCTAACTCAAATTATTAATGAGCCTACTAGAGTCGGTCCGAATAGTAAATCTCTCATTGACTGGATTCTTGTCTCACATCCCAATAGAATAATGAACTCTGGTGTCCTTTCAGATTGTTTTAGTGACCACTCGGTTATTTAATGTGTATGGAAAATATAAATTCCACATCTTCCTCCTAAATATATTAGGATACGTGAAACAAAATCATTCAACAGTGTCATATTTATAAGCAGAGCTTAATTTGTGCCGGATCCAGCCGCATTGCGATCCGGCACCTCCGTTGTTCGATCCTGAACCTATCTTGTTGGATCCGCATCCCCCACCCCAGTAATAAATAAATAAATAAATAAATGTAATTAATGTTTTGCATTAAGAATTATCTGTTTTGTACTGTACCTTCATTGAGGTTACACCAAAATATCTTGTGTTTTAATTTAGATGCATGCTAAAGTGAATTTAGGCCACGGGAAACAGGGGGAGGGGATCAGGTTACACAGGCTGAGTCGCGGAATGATAACCTCCGCCGACTGTGTCGAAGGAGGTTATGTTTTCAATTGAGTTTATTTTTTATTTGATTGTTTGTTAACAACATTACTCAGATCTGTAGTATCGCTTTAAATATGTAAATTATGTAATCTGAACTTTTTGGACGAATTTTGATGAAATTTTGTAGGTATGTTGGAAACAACTGTATATTCCGGAATAGCGCTACAACTGGTGGCAGCTTGTTGGAGTAGCTCTGTGACTTTGCTAGCACTTGCTAGCATTTTTTTGTTATTTTTGAGTATTTCTTGCTAGTTTTTTCTTCTGGAAATATTTTCTAAATACTTTTCTTCTGGTTTGGGTGCTGTGCTGATTGAGTTTTTTGCTTGATTTGTCACTTTTTTGCCACTTGACGTGGATGCAGAGCAGGAGCAAAGTGAAGAGAGAGAAAGAGGAAGTTTAAACCTTCACTTCCATCAGTCATATTGACAAATGTGAGATCTCTTGCTAACAAAATGGATGAACTTGAAGCTCTGCTGAAGACCCAGCCAGAGTATCAGGAATGCAGCATCATGTGTTTTACTGAGACACAGCTAAAGGAACATATCCTGGACTCTGTCTGGCTTTCAAACAATATGAGCAGACAGAATTTTGAAGAGGAGCTGCAAAAGAAGAGGAGTTTGTCAGCTGATCACATCTGCAGTCACCTGTTGGGGGTGGAGCATCAGAGCAATTGATATGAAGAGGTTGAACAGATTGATAAGGAGGACTGATTCTGTCCTGGAGACTGAACTGGAGTCTCTTGAGTTGATTGTCCAAAGGAGGATGAAGAACATGATGGAAAACCCTCATCATCCTCTTCAGAACACAGTAACTCAACAACAGAGTGTCTTCAGTCAGAAGATTCTTCATAATCCGCTGCAGCACAGACCACTACAGGAGATCCTTCCTGTCCACAGCTAGAACCCTCTACAGGAGAACCTTCCCGTCCACAGCTAGAACCCTCTACAGGAGATCCTTCCCGTCCACACCTAGAACCCTCTACAGGAGATCCTTCCCGTCCACACCTAGAACCCTCTACAGGAGATCCTTCCCGTCCACACCTAGAACCCTCTACAGGAGATCCTTCCTGTCCACACCTAGAACCCTCTACAGGAGATCCTTCCTGTCCATACCTAGAACTCTCTATGGCTCCCTGAAAAAGAACTGAGCTACAACAACACTTGAATTTCCCTTTGGGGATTAATAAAGTATTTTTGATTTGATTTGATTTGATTCCTGACAACAATGCAGCCTAGGTTTCATTTATTTCAACATTTCGCCCCAGTACTACATGTAAACACTGATGTGGTCAAGTTTTTTTTTCGTTTATGTCAGGACAGTGTTATAAAATTAAAATAAATATGACCCTGTTATGCTCAAAGTGATGTTCTTTTTTTCGCGGAGGAGGGGGGGGGGGGGTGTCCATAACCTCGAACCTCCCTTTTGACTTGCCGGAACCGCCCCCTCTCTGCGTTCCGGGACCTACCACTTTACAAATTAAGCACTGTTTATAAGTGACTTGCGAATGATTAACTGGAACCGGTTTAACCTAATTCCTGACATTGATGCTGCATGGGATTACTTTTATACTGAGGTATTGCGAGTTATTGACAAACATGTCCCATGGAAAGTCATTAAGGTTAAAGGTCATCATCTGCCCTGGGTAAATGATGATCTTATTAAACTTTTCAAACAGAGAGATAGGGCTTGGGTTAAACATAAGCATACACAACTTCTGAGTGATTGGGAGGAATACAAACGATTAAGAAATATATGCACCACTCAAACGCGAAATGCTAAGGCCAATTATTATAGAAATAGCCTGTCAAATTATCTCAATAATCCTAAACAATTCTGGAGGAAAATTAATCATTTAATTTGTAAATCTGATAATACTATTAACAATATGGAAATTAATAATGAGATAACAAATGATCCTGTTGCGATTGCCAGTGCTTTTAGTTTGCACTTCTCCCAAACACCAAAGGTACATCCCTCACTCTCTCGCACTCCCTTTATTTTAAAGTCTCAGCCTTGTAATAGCTCTTTCACATTTGGGCAGGTCAGCCCAGCAGACGTCTTGCAGGCTATTGGCAAGCTGTCTGCTAACAGCGGACCTGGCCCTGATGGCATTGAGGCTAAATTTTTAAAACTTGCTTCTTATGTACTTTCATCCCCATTGGCAGTTCTTTTCAATATGTCGTTTGCTACCTGTGAAGTGCCTATGACTTGGAAATGCACTCAAGTTATTCCACTGCATAAAGGAGGTGATATACAAAACTTAAACAATATAGGCCTATTTCAATAATTACTACTACTACTACTGTCATTTAGCAGACGCTTTTATCCAAAGCGACTTACATTGAGAGAACATACAAGCAAGAAATCAAAGAGAAGGAAACAATATAAGGAGGCGGACTGTTTGGAGTCCAGTTTAATTCTGACGCTGATACATCAAGTGTATCAATTTTTTTTTTTTTGTAGAGATAAACTCCCCAAATCGCTAATTAATTCTGTTGTGAAAATCTTTGAGAAAATTATCTTTGATCAATTATCAAACTATCTTTTTTGTAATTCTCGACTACCACTGCTCTCATGAAATTCACAAATGATATATTTTCTAGTTCTGACAATAAAATGAGCACCGGAGCTATCTTCTTGGATCTATCTAAAGCATTCGATTTAGTGGATCATTATTTGCTTCTGGATAAACTGCATGCCATTGGTCTTTGTAGATCATCGCATTTATGGTTTAACTCTTACTTCCATCATCACCGCCAATGTGTGTCCTATAGGGGCAGTCTGTCAAATTTTACAAGCATTGTCAAAGGCATTCCTCAAGGCTCCTCTCTTGGGCCCTTACTGTTTTCTATCTTTATTAATGACATGCCACTTTGCTGCTCAAGCTGAGATATTCATCTATATGCTGATGATACAGTTATCTACTGTTCTAAACCAATCCTCTCTGATATTAATGTTTCTTTACGGCTTGACTTTGACTCTGTGCAGCAGTGGCTGTCAGTTAATAAATTACTTCTTAATATATCTAAATCTTATTCCATGCTGTTCCAGAGAAATGCCTTGGCCTCAAGTGAAAATAATCTTAAATGGCACTTTCTAGACTCCTCTACTCTCTAACCAACTGAGACATTTAAATACCTTGGTGTTTGGTTGGAACCTGATCTCTCTTTCAAAACTCACATATGTGCTACTTCATCTAAGCTCAACTATCGTTTAAAAACATTATATCAATCTATAAATCGTTTTAATTTTCAGGTCAGGAAGAGAATAGTTATCCAACTGTTGCTTCCTATTCTGGATTATGCTGATGTAATTTATGTAAATACTACTGACTCTTGTCTACATTTCACTGATGCCGTTTTCAACAGTCTATGTCGTTTTATCCTCCGCTGCCCTTATAGGACACACCACTGTGTCATGTACGAGCAACTGTCTTGGCTTGCGCCCTCTGCCAGAAGACAGTTCCACTGGTTGCAATTTATTTTCTAAAGTATTTACCTTAATTTTCCCTATTATTTAAAGCAACATCTAGTGCTCTATAACTCGCAGCATAACTTACGACACAATGAACAAATGTTCTTTATTGTTCCAAGAGTTAAGCGAAAAGTAGGTAAACATGCATTTTGTGTTAGAGCCCCTAATGATAGGAACAATCTTCCTGTATCTATTCGTTATAACTTCATTAACTTCATTCTGAAGGGCTCTATTAACACATCTTCAAAACACCTGCCATTGTTTCTAGTTTGCTCGACTGGCCATAAATAACTTTTACTGATTTTTAACTTTCGTTGTCATTATTTTGCTTTGCACGACCATAAACAAATTTGGCCATTCTATTTTTCACTTTTGTTGTAATTACTTTGCTTTGTACAACCATAAACAAAAAGATTCAAGTGATTTCAACTTTTGTTGTGATTAATGTAATGTAGGATAATGTAAGGTAATGTAGTGTCACTGTATTGAAAGTGATGGGTGGGGAGAGGTGAACATACAGAGCTCGTTTGTGTGTATGTGTGTGCTGTTACGTTTTTGCTTATTGCCTTTATATAGATGTATTTATTATTATAATTTTATTATTATGTATATATATATTATTTTTTCATATGTATATATAAATTTGCTATCTTGTATTTTGTTATGCTACTCTGCTCCTTATGTTGTTATGAATTTGAGGATCCCCTCGAAAACGAGATAACTTATCTCAAGGGGTTACTCCTCGTAATAAAGAACTGTTAAAGAGATGACAATCCAGTCTCTCAGGAAAACATTTTGTTCATGTCAAAGGTGACCAAAGGCATAAACCAAAGGAAATATGGTCATTATGAAATCCCATTACCATTTAGAGCAGACAATCCAAATCTCCCATACAATAAGCAATGTGCAGAGCACAGACTGTCTTCATTGGAATGTCGGCTTAAAAAGGATGAGAAGTATTATAAAGATTATGTCCAGTTCATGGAATACATCATCCCCCGTGGAGATGCAGAAAAGGTCCCAAAGCAAGAGCTGTATAAAAGGTTGGTGTAGTACATTCCCTACCACAGGGTTTACCACCCTCACAAACCTGAGAAAATATGCGTAGTATTTGACTGTTCAGCTCGCTTTCAGGGAACATCTCTCAATGATCACCTTGACTGGACCAGATCTTACCAACACACTGATCGGAGTCTTATGTCGATTTAGAAAGGGTCTCATCGCCATTATGTGCGATGTAGAGAGAATGTTCCACCAATTTTATGTCATCAAAGAACATCAAGACTATCTATGATTTCTTTGGTGGGATAAGGGTAATTTGAGCTCCAAGCCTTCAGTTTACAGGATGAGAGTGCATCTTTTCGGAGCAGCTTCATCTCCTGGATGCTGTAATTTTGGACTCAAACATATTGCATCACAAAGTAGAAACATGTTCAGCAAAGAGACTATTAAGTTCATCCAAAGAGGGTTTTATGTTGATGACGGGCTCGCTAGTGTAGTCGATAGCTGACACCATACAGCTGGTTGAAGAGTTAAGGGAAATTTGAAAAACAGGCAACCTAGGGTTAGGGTCAAATAGTCATAGGGGAACATATTCTGTGAGCCTTCGAAAACAGTAAAAATGCTAGACATCTCTGGCACTGAGGGGGTATGAAATCCAAAAGTGGCTGGCACTGAAAGAGTTAAGAGTGGAAAACCTTAATGATCCCTCAGGTCCAGAGCCATTGATTCCCAACCACATATTAACAATGAAGTCTTCAGTTATTCTTCCCCCTCCAGGACAGTTTTGCAGAGAGGAATTGTACTTGTACTCTCTTTGGATTATGCGCCTCACCTCTGCTCCCACCTCCCGTAAGTTTGTTTTTGCTGCCTCGTCAGCTTCTTTATTTTGTTATTATTAAAGAGTGTTTTCAATTAGCTCCTGGCTTTCTCGTCTCCTGCATTTGGGTCCTGACTTCTTAAACCATACAAAATCATGACAATCTTGTTCATTATACTGTATATTTGATGTTCTTGATGTTTGGATTGATTTTTAGAATGGAGAGTGAGAGAGAGGAAGAGAGAGAGAAATGGAGAAAGAGGACAGAACAGAGAAAGAACAAGATCCAGGTGAGAAAGACACATTAGTCAAACACAGTTGTTTGTCCAAACTCATTAGAACATGTTCACTAGTGTATCTTATAGGTTTGTAATTTTTCGAATTCTATATTTATGAAGTCATGCAGGCTTTTTTTGCATAACTAGGCTAAATAGTGATATAAATAATGTAATTATTTGGTAGGATTCAATATTATTTTAGGCTTTTATGTTCACAAAGCTCAAACCTTGAAGATAAAGTCTCATGTTCCGGAATAGCACTACAAATTGGTGGCAGCTTGTTGGAGTAGCTCTATAACATTACTGGCATTTTTTGTTCTTTTTGAGTGTGTCTTGCTGGTTTTTTCTTCTGAAATATTATTTCTGAGATACTTTTTTATTCTGATTTGGGTGCTGTGCTGATTGAGAGGTTTTTGTGCATAATTTTGACCTTTTTGCCACTTGTTATGATGTGTCACCATGGCAACAAGAGGCTTGTTTACAGGAACGTTAATGGACATTTTCAAGACTCAAATAATCTTCAAATTGAAACCCCTGATCCCTGATGAACTAAAAAGAAGAAGACGTGGATGCAGAACAGGAGCAAAGCGAAGAGAGAGAAAGAGGAAGTTTAAACCTTCACGTCCATCAGTCATTAACCCGAAACTCTGTTGAAGACCCAGCCAGAGTATTGGGAATGCAGCATCCTGTGTTTTACTGAGACATGGCTAAAGGAATATATCCCAGACTCCAGTGTGTCTCTGTCTGGTTTTCAAACAATACGAGCAGACAGAGATTTGAAGAGGAGTGGCAAATGAAGAGGAGGTGGGATCACTGTATTATTTAACAAAAAATGGTTTCATCCTGGACATGCTGTTGTGAAATATCGTCTCTGCAGTCCAGATATTGAACTTTTGGCTGTTGGTTTTCCTACCGAGGGAGTTCACCAGTGTTATTTTAGTAGCAGTTTACATTCCACCATCAGCTAATGCCAAGTCTGCATGTGACAACATTGGATCAACTGTTGCTAAGCTACAAACACAGCACCCAACTGCATTTGTGGCAATATCTGGAGACTTCAATGATGTCTCTCTCTCTTCTACACTGCCAGCATTTCAACAGTTTGTCAGCTGCTCCACCAGAGAAAACAAAACACTGGACTTGTTCTGTGCAAATATCAGGGATCCATACAGGTCCTTTGCACGGCCTGCTCTTGGCAAGGCAGACAATAATCTTGTTTTTCTCTGCTCAGTATAGAAACCCATTGTCCATAGGCAACCTGTGATCAAAAGAACTGTGAGGAGGTGGTCACAGGAAGCTGAAGAAATTCTTCGAGGATGTTTTGATGCTACAGACTGGGATGCACTCTACGGGCCACATGGAGAGGACATCAATGCTATGACTGAGTGTGTGACTGATTATTTAAACTTCTGTGTGGACAACATCATTCCCACCAGAACAGTGAAGTGCTTCCACAATAACAAACGCTAGATCACCAGTGACCTGAAAGTACTGCTGAACAAGAAGAAAAGAGCTTTCAGGGAGGGAGACAGAGATGCATTGAGATGTGGACAGAGAGAACATAAAATCAAGATTAGATGAAACAAGGAGGTGTACAGGAAAAAACTGGAGAACAAACTCCAGCAAAACAATATAAGAGATATGTGGTCAGGGATGAATAAGATCACGGGTTTTATGCAGAAGTAGGATCCCTTGGATGGAAGTCTGGATAGAGCTAATGAACTGAACATGTTCTTCAACAGGTTCAGTTTAGAAACAAGCCCAACATCTTCCTCTCCTGCTGCAAGCCAAAAAGACCTCCCACCATCCCTATATCCACAGCTTCCCTGTCACACCTCAACTGTCTCACCTTCTGCCTCTGTCATGAATGCTGTTTCTGGTTCTTTTCCATCATATCCAACATCAGAGGAAGCTGGTGTCCCCATTGCCTCCACCTCCCGCCTGTCTGTATCTAGCAGTCAGGTGAAGAAGCAGCTGGAGATACTGAACAAGAACAAGGCAGCTGGTCCATATGGTGTAAGCCCCATGGTGTTAGTCTTCAACCTCAGCTTCACCCAGGAGAAGGTACCAGTTCTATGGAAAACATCCTGCCTTGTTCCAGTACCAAAGACATCTCATCCATTGGCCCCTAAAGACTACAGGCCTGTTGCTCTAACATCCCACATCATGAAAGTCTTGGAGAGACTCATTTTGATCCACTTAAATAAGCAAACAAGCATGTTTCAAGACCCACTGTAGTTTGCTTATTGCCGTGGAGTTGGAGTGGAAGACGCCATCATACACCTGCTTCAACAAACCCACTGTCATCTGGACAAAGCAGGCAGCACTGTGAGGATCATGTTTTTTTATTTCTCCAGTGTATTTAACACAATTCAGCCTGTGCTATTGTGTCAAAAACTCCAGAAGACACAGGTGGAGGCCTCCACAATCACCTGGATTAAGGACTACCTCACAAACAGATCACAGTTTGTGAGACTGAAGAGTTGTACGTCTGACCAGGTGATCAGCAGCATAGGAGCACCACAGGGGACTGTACTCTCACCATTTCTTTTCACTCTGTACACCTCAGACTTTCAGTACAGGTCAGAGTCCTGCCATCTACATAAATACTCTGATGACTCTGCAGTTGTTGGTTGGATCAGAGATGGACAAGAGACTGAGTCCAGAGACCTGGTGGACCACTTTGTGTCCTGGTTTTCAAACAATTATCTCATCTTGAATGTGAACAAGACAAAGAAGATGATTGTGGATTTTAGGAAGAGCAGCAACATACCAACACCCATTTCCATCACGGGAGAAGAAGTGGAGGTGGTGGAGGAGTATAAATACCTGGAGTTCACCTGGACAACAGACTGAACTGGAGACACAACTGTGATGCTGTTTTTAGGAAGGGACAGAGCAGACTGGACTTCCTCAGGAAGGTTAGATACTTCAACGTTTGCAGCAAGATGTTGAAGATCTTTTATAAGTCTGTTGTGGAGAGTGTGATCACATCTGTAGTCACCTGTTGGGGACGGAGCATCAGAGCAGGTGACATGAAGAGGCTGAACAGATCGATAAGGAGGGCTGGTTCTGTTCTGGGGACGGATCTGGAGTCTCTTGAGTTGATTGTCCAAAGGAGGATGGTTCAGAAAAGGAAAATCATTATGGAGAACCCTCATCCTCCTCTTCAGAACACAGTAACTCAACAACAGAGTGTCTTCAGTGAGAAAATTCTTCAGATCATCATCATCAATTTATTTATAAAGCACATTTAAAAACTGCAGTGACGCAGACCAAAGTGCTGTACACAAATAAAAACAACAAATACAGAGATAATAATAAACATCCTATAAAAACAAACATAAAAACAATAAAATAAGGTCAGCAAGGAGTTAGACTGCCCCAACAGAGTTAAAAGCCTGAGAATAAAAGTAAGTCTTTAAACGGATCTTAAAAATACTAAGAGATGGGGCGAGTCTGACCGTCAGGGGGAGCTGGTTCCATAAACTAGGGGCGCAAACTGAGAACGCCCGCTCACCGCGGGCCTTATAGCGGGCTGGACGAACCTGCAGCAAGTGCTGCTCAGAGGACCTCAGGGAACGCCTCGGGACATAGGGACAGAGAAGCTGCGCCAAGTAGGGTGGCCCGAGCGCATGTAAAGATTTAAAAGCAAATAAAAGGATCTTAAATTTAATCCGATAGCAGATTGGCAGCCAGTGCAGATTAACCAGTACAGGGTGATATGTTGTTTCAGCCAGTGCAGATTAGCCAGTACAGGGTGATATGTTGCTTCAGCCAGTGCAGATTAGCCAGTACAGGGGTGATATGTTGCTTCAGCCAGTGCAGATTAACCAGTACAGGGGTGATATGTTGCTTCAGCCAGTGCAGATTAGCCAGTACAGGGTGATATGTTGCTTCAGCCAGTGCAGATTAGCCAGTACAGGGGTGATATGTTGTTTCAGCCAGTGCAGATTAGCCAGTACAGGGGGATATGTTGCTTCAGCCAGTGCAGATTAGCCAGTACAGGGGTGATATGTTGTTTCAGCCAGTGCAGATTAACCAGTACAGGGTGATATGTTGTTTCAGCCAGTGCAGATTAACCAGTACAGGGTGATATGTTGCTTCAGCCAGTGCAGATTAGCCAGTACAGGGGTGATATGTTGTTTCAGCCAGTGCAGATTAGCCAGTACAGGAGTGATATGTTGTTTCAATGTAGTCCCAGTTAAAAATCGTGCAGCAGCATTTTGTACTAACTGGAGACGAACTATTGCGGATGAAGGAGCACCATATAACAGAGAGTTGGCGTAATCAAGGCGTGATGTCACAAACGCATGGATGACTGAGTGAAGATCTTTTCTCCTCAAAATGGGTTTTAGCTTGGTCAGCCTACGGAGGTGGAAAAAACAGGATCTAACAACCTGATTAATCTGGACATCAAATCTAAGGTCAGAGTCAAAAATGACCCCAAGATGTTTGATGTTCGGTTTCAGTAGAGCCGACAAGCAGGAGGGCAGAGTCGGGACTACAGCAGCAGGAGAACAAGGGGAAAACAGTAGTGCTTCCAATTTAGACTCGTTTAAGTGGAGAAAATTATCAGAGAGCCAAGTCTTAATCTCAGCCATACAATCAGAAAGGGGTTGCACTGGATCAGTTGATTTTAGGGCCACATATAGTAACTGACAGTCATCGGCATAATGGTGGTAATTCACCTGAAATTTCTTTTAAATGCCTGCCAGTGGTAAAAGATACAAGTTAAAAAGAAGTGGACCCAAAATAGAACCTTGGGGAACTCCACAGGTAAGAGGCGACACAGCAGAGGCACAATTTCCTAATGCAACATTAAAACTTCTGGCCTGAAAGTACGAGCGAAACCACTGGAGAGCTGATCCTCAGATGCCAACTAAGGACTCCAGGCGTTGCAGCAGAATAGCATGATCAACGGTATCAAAAGCGGCGGATAGATCCAGGAGGATCAGCAGGACATAAGAGCCGGAGTCAGAGGCGAGTAAAATATCATTAAAAACTCTAAGTAGCGCTGACTCTGTACTGTGAAGGGAGCGAAAACCAGACTGAAACAGGTCTAAGACATTAAAATGATCAAGATAGTCAGAGATCTGACTAAAAACTACCTTCTCCAGCAATTTGGACAGAAATGGGAGCTTGGAGATGGGACGGAAATTACTTATGTCACTAGCGTCCAGGCCCAGCTTTTTCAGGACAGGCTGGACAACCGCATGTTTAAAAACCTGGGGAATGCTACCCATCATCAAGGATGCATTTATGATCTCAAGGAGTGATTGAGCCACCACAGGGAAAACTTCCTTTAGGAGCCGAGGGGGGAAAAAGTCATTGGGTGAGCCCAAAGGCCTCATGCCAGCCACTATAGTTAAAAGAAGGGGAATCGGAGAAAAACACTCAAAGAAATGAGAGGGAGGAGAAGGAGGCAGCAATGTGTGGGAGCTGGTCAGGATTTGAGCACGTATACTGGAGACTTTGGAGCAAAAATGATGCAAAAATTGGTTACAGAGCTCATCAGAGGGGTTAGCAAGAGGGATATTAGGTGACAGGAGAGTGTTGATAGTAGAAAAAAGAACCCACTGGTTACCAGAGTGTTGGTTAACAATAGCAGAATAAGATTCAGAGCGGGCCATCCTAACTGACCGCTGATATCGCCTCCAGGCATCTTTAAGCAGCAGAAAGGAAGTATGTTCTACTTTCAATTCTAATAGCACGAGTGTGCTGGCTCAACCAAGTGTCAGGTCGACGGCGAGAACGCCGGGACCTAAGTGGTGCTAACGAGTCTAACACTGATAGACATGAGGACTAGAAGTTAGATAGGAGCACCTCTGGATCAGAGGAGCTGCCAGGGGGTGCAAGGGGGTGCAAGCTGAGGTGCTGTGGATGGAGAAATGCGACGAGTATGGAACACCTCTACCTTCTTAGGTGAGGTACACCGAGACACATCCACAGAGAATAAAACAGGACAACGATCGGATAAACAAAAAACATCAGTCCGCACATTAGTTACAGATACACCATGAGACAGCACCAAGTCCAAAATGTGCGATCCACCATGAGTGGGGAAGTCCACCAGCTGGGTCAATCCAAGAGAGTCAATTAGGTTACAAAAGTCAGTAACAAGCGGTTTCCCAGGACAACAGATATGAATATTTAAATCACCCAGTATGAGGAGCTGATCATACTTTAGGATGACGTCAGCAAGACAGTCTGATAGCTGGGAAATAAACACAGAGTTTTACTTTGGAGGACGATACATTAATACACAGAGGATCGGGAAGGAGGACCCACGTTCAAACGCTGACATCTCAAAAGTGTCACAGACCCCTTGTAAGGTAACGGGCTGGCAGGGAATATTAGAGTTAAAAACAGTCAGCAGGCCCCCAGATCGGCTGCAGCACAGACCGCTACAGGAGATCTTTTTTGCCCACAGCTAGAACCTTCTACAATGGTTCCCTGAAGAAGAACTGAGCTACGACAACACTTAATTTCCCTTCGGGAATTAATAAAGTATTTTTGATTTGATGTTGCCACAATAAAGAGGTGTTGTCAGTGTAGTGCAGGTCTATGATGATTTTCAGTGTTACTATCATCTAAATGTGATTCTGGTTCTGTCTTGGTTTAGTCCTGTTTTAATCCTGGATCAGTTTTAGGTCTGGTTTAATTGGGGTCTAGTCCGAGTGTCTTGATCCAGTCCTGGTTCTTCTCTGCCTTGTTGATTAATTAACAATCTAGTTTAAGGTTTCCTGCATATGTGATATAATTTGTTTTCTTACATGAAGGTCTGCTTATTGAACAAAGCTGAGACAAGTAATTGAAGAGCTATCTCTTCTCTTGGTAAGATGTTAATTCTTGTTTTGTTTTTGTGTTTTATTTAAACCAAAGCATGTCATTAATCTAATAAACACCTCAGGAAACATTAATGTGCATTTTAGGAAATGAGAGATGGAGAATTATATCAGATATTAGTTTGAATTTATAACTATCAGTTCTAGCTTTTGCCTATGAAAGTGGGAAGTCTTGAAGGTTTATCATGTTCTGCTGAAAGTACTTGTTTCATCAACAGTACCGATTTTAGCGTAGTATTCATTGATGTATTGATTGTAGGCCATCTCCATCAGTCCGTGGCCCAGGTTGTAGTTGGGGAAGATGAGGAAACAGGACTTTAAGTAGCTGTTGACCGTTTTCAGATCCTGAAAGAAAATGAAAACAAGGGTCAAAAAGTAAATCCCAAAACAAGCAGATGTGACATTTTCTGGGCTTCCTGTGAATGGTTGCTCGCTCACTGCAATATGCTGAATAGCTGTTTGTGCTGTTGGTTCATGTGAATAAAGAACTCTCTTATCCATTGATTTAGATTCAGGTCAGTTTACATCCCCATTTTGACAAATTTCTACATATATACATACATATAGTATATATATATACTTTGGTCATGTAATAGGTTTGATGATGCATCACTTGTTGGTCAACGTGTGACTTTTTTTATACCCACTGTATTTGTATCCTGTAAACAACTTTCCAAAAGTCCAAATGCTTTGTGCTGTAGTATGACCCAGACAGACCTGGATGGATCCATATAGCCCTGAACAAACCCGGCCCAGTTGGAGCCTTGTTTATATATGAGGTGGAATATACAAGCTGTGGCACTATTATATACACTATATTACCAAAAGTATTTGCTCACCTGCCTTTACTCATACTATGAACTGAAGTGCCATCCCATTCCTAACCCATAGAGTTCAATATGATGTCGGTCCACCTTTTGCAGCTATTACAGCTTCAACTCTTCAGGGAAGGCTGTCCACAAGGTTGAGGAGAGTGTTTATAGGGATTTTTGACCATTCTTCCAAAAGTGCATTGGTGAGGTCACACACTGATGTTGGTCGAGAAGGCGTGGCTCTCAGTCTCCGCTCCAATTCATCCCAAAGGTGTTCTATCGGGTTCAGGTCAGGACTCTGTGCAGGCCAGTCAAGTTCATCCACACCATACTCTGTCATCCATGTCTTTATGGACCTTGCTTTGTGCACTGGTGCACAGTCATGTTGGAAGAGGAAGGGGCCCGCTCCAAACTGTTCCCACAAGGTTGGGAACATGGAATTGTCCAAAATGCTTTGGTATCCTGAAGCATTCAAAGTTCCTTTCACTGGAACTAAGGGGCCAAGCCCAGCTCCTGAAAAACAACCCCACACCATAATTCCTCCTCCACCAAATTTCACAGTCGGCACAATGCAGTCTGAAATGTACCGTTCTCCTGGCAACCTCCAAACCCAGACTCGTCCATCAGATTGCCAAATGGAAAAGCGTGATTCATCACTCCAGAGAACGCGTCTCCACTGCTCTAGAGGCCAGTGGCGGCGTGCTTTACACCAGATGAGTTGGTCCATCATTTTCAAAAGTGTTACACACCCAGAAGCTCTTTCTTATCAGTTCATAACCCTAACTTCAAATCTTTGATAACATTAAGAATTATTAAAGATAAAAGGTAATTAGAACATGTTGAGGCCTGATTGTCTCATCAGATAGACTTCTTTAAAGTGTGGGAGCTGATTTTTTCTTCCTGTTTCATGAGATTTTAGCATTTCAAGAGTTAAACACCTTGTCATGCTCAAAGAGCTGGAGGAGGAACGTGGCAACAGTGGCCGTGATGCCGATGAAGAGGTTGATGACAATAAGGAACACGTAGGCTGTGCTGGGAACCTCAAACCAGAAGGATGCTGGGTACATGATGGGAGTGATGGACCACCTAGAAAGAAAAGACAATAGAAAACCAGAAAGCAGCATATGAAATATGTTTTACTGCAGAGTCAGAGCAGAAACCAGGTTCAAATACATGTTTAAAAACCAGACGTTAAATGTAAAAAAGTCCATGAGCGATTTCTGATTAACCAGAACTTTTACCCATAGAGAAGAAACAGAGAGAGAACTGCAGGGAAGTTGGTCGAGGAGGTGTAAGCGGGCAGGTCAAACACAAACAGAATAATAACGCAGCACGTGGCAGGAACCAAATAGTTCAGCTGCAGACAGAAGAAAGAAGAGAACATGTTAAGAGTCAGACAGAAGCTGCAGGTTTACATGGTAATAAACAGACATGTCCTTCTCACCATGTCCCAAATGTAGTTAGCCAGCCAGTAGATGACAGGATCACAGCCGCTGACAAACTGAAGGTGTTTGGCTTTGGAGGATTTCTCTGCCACCAGGAAAACTACAAAGCTGGCTGGTACGAAAGACATGGCCACAATAATGAAGATGGCAATCACCACATCAGTGCCCTGGAGCCTGGAGATGAAGGAAAGGACGTGAACTCAGCAACACCTGATTCCAAACACACACTATGTTTTAAGTATGTTGTGTAGAGGATTAAAGGTGAGCTAGAGTTCAGTTCTGTTAAGCTGGATTCATACTAATGCAGCTCCGACATGTCGGAGACACGCACCGCCATGATACCACGTTGTATGGGCTCTCCAACTGCCTCGGATGGTCGGTTAGAGTCACCCTCTATGGCTGTGTCCAAATCCAGGGTCTGCATACTACTGAGAGTTCCTCCTTACCTATCTAATGAGGACGGTTCCTTCAAGAACGCAAAAACCGGAAGGTGGTGTCTTGTGAATTTGGACGCTTTTATCCTTCCTTGTGCATGTCCGGTCACTTAGCAACCGTGACAACGCTAAACAAAAGAAGTGGAGCGTGAACGAGGTGTCCTCCTTCTCGCGTTTATTCTGCAATTACTTATTAAAATGTTGTTCTGTGTTCTGTAAATCGTTTTAGTTCTGTATATTATTGAGTTTTACCGTAATTATTTTCTATAAGTCATTAAACAACTCTAATGAGCCTCTCGTTAGTAAACGCTCTGTTTACTATAATAAATAAGGGAAATAAAAGTAAACAATCAATCATTAGAAGTATTTCTTTTAATGGGTTTATTCTGAAGAAGTTTATAATATAAAACCAAAAACGTGATGAGAGCTCTTCTTCCGTGTCCTCCTCTTCCTCACTGGCTGAGAATAGGATTTATAAATAGATTTATTCTTGTACCTCCACCCCACAGGTTGCTCTGGAGCTTGATAAAGGTGGTTTTTTTGTCCCTAAAACATATTTTAAAAAGCTTAAATCACTAATAAGAAATTACCTGTATGTGTAAATAATTACACAGGAGGTACGAACAGGAACTTTATAGAGATGTAAACGTACAATAAAAACATGATTAATGTTAAAACCAAAGACATAATTAGACCACCGCTGTAAGAATTTACTTTTTTACCACTAGTTTTTTTAAACTTATATCTGAATCCAGACTCCTCTTCCTCTGCTCTACCTCTCACTCAGTCCATCATTGCAGAAAAGAATTGTGGGATATGTAGAAAGTGAAAGGATACATCAGACCCATTCTTAAAATTCGGGGAAAACTAGTACACATTTCGAGGAAGCATTGGATGAAGAACTCTTGGAATTTGGACAGTTCTTGCCGCGGCAGTGTGACGTAACATCCTCAAAATACGACCTTAGAAGAGTGCAGACCCTGAATTTTGACACAGCCTATTTTCTAACTTTCCGACGGCCGCGTCTGATGACGCACGTCTGTGATTGGTCAGCCAAACAACACAACATCATTTCCAGCATGACGTAGCTTCCCTTTAGTAAACAGCGTGAGTGTTGACAGTCTTGAAGACAGATTTGTCCACATTAAAAGAGGTCTGAAGGACAGCAGTGGCGATGCCGGTGGCCGTAAAGTCCCTGCTTATTATTTGTTCCTCTCATGGTTGGAACCACACATAAAGAACCAGGAGACCTCTAATAAGGAACGCGCCTCCTGCTGTCCTGGAGGAGAATTTCTTTCCAACAGGGTCGGAGTAGTATGAACAGAAACTGGTTCCGTCAGTACGCCACCATGTGGGAGAAAATTTACCTTTGCGTTAGCATGAATCCAGCTTTACTCTTTGACTTCATATCTAATGCTTTTGGTTTCAGTAAAACAAACTCCAGATCATTTTGGTTCTTTTTCTGTGGAGTGGGAGTGGTCAGTCAGACAATCCCATGTTCTTAGATCAGACAGTAAAGTCAGACTGAATCAGTCCTTTCAATTTCTGATGAGTGTTTGTAGAGAAACATACAAGTAATCCAAAGAGAGGCTGGCACTGGTTCTATTCATCGGGTGGTTTGTCAGGGTGATACCTGAAACAACAAAATCACCTGTTAAACAGTCAATAAATTTATACAAAACCACACAATGTTATGAAATGAAATCAGAGACTCATCAGTACCGTACGCTGCAGGGTTGCCTTTGGATGCAGGTAAGTTGGCACGCAGGATGGCGTTGTTGAGCACGTTCAGATATGTTGGCATACTGTGATAACCTTTGTTATTGTACAGAACCTGGACACAAGACACAGGTGAGAAACAGCACATATCTTGATCACGCTGCAGAGACACTCGCATGTTGTCTCACCTGAGCAGATCTGCGTACAGCCATCTTACGAAGCATTGGAGGCATCTTTCTCCCAAAGGATGCTGGGATGGATTTCTGGATGTTCCCCACTGTTAAACCACCGTATCTAAGAAGAGAGTAAGTAAAGGAAAAACACTGAATCATGCCAGAGTCTACACACACAGTGCCGTGTCACTCTGCCAGCAGTTTAGAACTGGAAAATGATTCAATGAATTACAGAGTTGAAACTTATTCATCAAACTTTTATTGGAAGCTGCAGGTTTTCCCAAATGTAAATATTCTGTGGATCTATTTTCACCCGCTTGTTGCAGTTCAGGGATCAGCTGGTGTCTGTCTCCAGCAGCCACTGGGTGAGAGGCGGGGCTACACCTGGACAGGTTACCAGTCCTTCACAGAGCCACATAGAGACAGAGGGGTGATTTAAAGCTGACAATTAACCTTGTTCATGTTTTGGGTCTGTGTGAGGAAGTTGGAGTATCTGGAGAAAACCCGGTTTCAAACCTAGGACCTACTTGCTGCAAGGCAGCAGTGGTACCCACTGCACCACCGTGCAGTCCTAAATGAAAGGTTGTTTGTTTTGTCCCAGTATTGTTTATGTGATCAGCTGGTTGGTGTAAGCATGACGGTGCTGTTTCTGCCCACATCACCTCATGATGAAGCTGAAGGTAACTAACCTGTTGGTGAACTGAGTCATGACACGTTCCTAGTTTCTCTATCTGACACCATTACTTATCATTTCAAATCTCAAAGCGTTTATTGTCATATGCACAGTAAGGAAACAGGTTTCCCTGTACAATGAAATTCTTACTTTGCCGTCCACACTGAATGCCATAAATATTCAAAAGTGTATATAAGAATATATAAAAAGACTAATTAAAAAAAAAGAACATACAAAGAGTAAACATAAATATAAACTATAAGTAAAATATAAGTAAAATATAAGTATCAGTATCAGTTATAACTATGTATATAATGTGCATTGTGCTACATTAACCGTACAACATTCAGCATCAAGTGAATATTGTGCAAAAGAAAATACTAAGTAGTATTCCAAAACAAGCGTTTTCAATATAAACTTAGTCTTTATGTGAGTAGAACCAGCTCAGGACCAGAAACTGACCCAGCAGTGAGAACTGGATCATGTAGGAGCTCCAGTCAGACTGAACTTCACTTTATCAGTATCTGGTCCTGATGCAGGTGGTTTGACTTCATACCTGTGGAGTCGCAGCCTGTCAGATGTGAAGAGCAAATATTCAGAGACATTCCGTCCCGTGATGTCCACCAGGATGTCACCAGTCACCACCTTCATGAGAGGGGGGTGACCTCCGACCCCACTGGGGCAGGAGAAGCCCGTCCCCATCATGGAGCAGATGCAACGTACCGGCTCGTGGATGGATAGAGGCAGCGTGGGAGGAGACGTAACAGGCTCTAACAAAACATCAGGTTCATTTAAGACACTTGTTACAGTAAAACTCAGGAAGACGTGAGTCATTATTGGTGCTATCAGTGTATAACTATGTGTTAGTGATGATCTGGTAAAGCTTCCTTTTAAAGTCCGCTAATTACTAAAAAATTACCTGGTACTTATATAGTAAATCTTGGTGTATTAATGCTAATTACTGTGTGTATTGAGTAGGTAATTACAGAGAAAGTACAACAAAAATTACTCAGCATTTACCTGATATATATATGGTAAATTATAGCATATATGTGGTAAATACCACAAGCAATAAGGAGGTAAATACAGAGAAAGTACTGCTGCATTTACTAAGAAAACCTCCACTATTACCCATCAACTCAATTAGGTTGTGACCAATTTAGATTTGTAATAACTAAAATTAAATTGTACCTTCCAATAAATTACCTTTTCCTACATGTCCTTCAGTTTTTTGAAGTATTTACCTTGTACTTACCTGTAACAACCCCCTACACCTGTAGGAAGTTTACCTCTAGGATCCTGGTACATCTTAAATACTGGGTATGTTCTTGCTGGAGTTCTTAATATTTACTTAGTAAGTAAGTGAAAACTGGACTGTAAAAAGAAGTCAATCCCTTTTCATCGTTGCAGAAGATAAGATGGTAAAAGTGTCTGTTACAATGTATCAGTAATTTTATGGTAATAACCTGGTAACACCATGGAAACAAGCCAGACTTCCTTTTACAGTCCAGTTTCCACTTACTTACCAAGTAAAAGGTCATGTTTTACTTAGTAACGTTGTAGAAGATAAGATGGTAAAAGTATCTTTTGATTGCTTAGAAAAGGAACAATGTATTAGGAATCACATGGTAATAACCTGGTAACACCATGGAAACAAACCAGACTTCCTTTTACAGTCCAGTTTCAGTTTACTTACTAAGTATTTATTAAGAACTCCAGCAAGAACATCCCCTTTGACCACATGGACATTCTCAGGTCTTTGATAGGAAGCTGATACGGCTGATACAGCACATTTTATTAAGGTGTTTAAGTGGCGGCCGTCCTGCATTTCCATGTTCTGTGTGTTGATCATCAACATCTGGAAAACTTTTGGACAAGTTTGTAATTTTTTAAGACAAAAATAAAGTGGAGAACACTAAAACTGCACCCTCTACAGCTGGAGGATGAAGATCTACCTGCTTCATTCAGTAGTGGCAGGAGGACATAGCAGGAGGACACAGCAGGTCCGCAATGCTCTATGGACACTAAATAATCCACAAACATGATGCATTGTTCTTCGGTTGTTCTCAAGGCATTTGTACGCCAGCACTGGGTAGAACGTTTTCACAGTATTTTTATAGAAAACTTTGTAGATGACCTTCAACCTGAACACTAGGCTGTAGGAAATGGTTCAAAACTCATCTGTAGGTGTTTGCAGCTGTTGGTCTGGATCATTGTAACCATAGCTTCAAGTAAACTACACACAGAATTTAGCTGGTTCTTGTAATTTGGACTCACCGTTAACAGTGGTTGGAGGGGGAACGGTGAAATTCCACAGTCCATCAACAAAACGAGGGTCTGGGTCATCTGAGGGTGCCGGAGAAGGAGGAGGGGGAACAAAGTTGGAGAGGGGAACCCCTTGAGTGAAGGAGTCAAGACACATAGAGTCAAAGTACTGGGCAGCCAGTGTCTTGGAGTTGTTATCATTGGGGTTGAGGGTCTCAGCCAGCTGGTCCAGGGTGCTGTTGAAGGGGGTTTTAAGGACACACGTTGCACCCACACCAGAGGGCAGACGGAGGGTGTTGATGATCTTCTGTGGACTGGCGTCTGGTGACAACTTACTCCTGATCCAGTCAGAGAAAATCCACCATATTTATTAATACCAGGGTCGGAAGCAGAGGTTACAACAACTACCAGAGACTCTCTCAGTACACATACTAGTATAAAACTACCTGTATTCAGTACACGTACTGGTGTAGAACTACCCGTTCTAAGTACAAGTACTGGTGTAAAACTACCCGTACTCAGTACACGTGCTGGTGTAAAACTACCCGTTCTAAGTACAAGTACTGGTGTAAAACTACCCGTACTCAGTACACGTGCTGGTGTAAAACTACCCGTTCTCAGTACACGTACTGGTGTAAAACTACCTTTACTCAGTACACATACTGGTGTAAAATTACCCGTACTCAGTACACGTGCTGGTGTAAAATTACCCGTACTCAGTACACGTGCTGGTGTAAAATTACCCGTACTCAGTACACGTGCTGGTGTAAAATTACCCGTACTCAGTACAAGTACTGGTGTAAAACTACCCGTACTCAGTACACGTGCTGGTGTAAAACTACCCGTTCTCAGTACACGTACTGGTGTAAAACTACCTTTACTCAGTACACATACTGGTGTAAAACTACCCGTACTCAGTACACATACTGGTGTAAAATTACCCGTACTCAGTACACGTGCTGGTGTAAAATTACCCGTACTCAGTACACGTACTGGTGTAAAATTACCCGTACTCAGTACACGTACTGGTGTAAAATTACCTTTACTCAGTACACATACTAGTGTGAAACTACCTGTACTCAGTACACGTACTGGTGTAAAACTACCTTTACTCAGTACACGTACTGGTGTAAAACTACCCGTACTCAGTACACGTGCTGGTGTAAAATTACCTTTACTCAGTACACATACTAGTGTGAAACTACCTTTACTCAGTACACATACTGATGTAAAACTACCTATACTCAGTACACATACTGGTGTAAAACTACCTGTACTCAGTACATACTGGTGTAAAACTACCTGTACTCAGTACACATACTGGTGTAAAACTACCTGTACTCAGTACACATACTGGTGTAAAACTACCTGTACTCAGTACACATACTGGTGTAAAACTACCTGTACTCAGTACATACTGGTGTAAAACTACCTGTACTCAGTACACATACTGGTGTAAAACTACCTATACTCAGTACACATACTGGTGTAAAACTACCTGTACTCAGTACACATACTGGTGTAAAACTACCTGTACTCAGTACATACTGGTGTAAAACTACCTGTACTCAGTACACATACTGGTGTAAAACTACCTATACTCAGTACACATACTGGTGTAAAACTACCTGTACTCAGTACACATACTGGTGTAAAACTACCTGTACTCAGTACATACTGGTGTAAAACTACCTATACTCAGTACACATACTGGTGTAAAACTACCCGTACTCAGTACACGTGCTGGTGTAAAACTACCCGTTCTCAGTACACGTACTGGTGTAAAACTACCTTTACTCAGTACACATACTGGTGTAAAACTACCTGTACTCAGTACATACTGGTGTAAAACTACCTGTACTCAGTACACATACTGGGGTAAAACTACCTGTACTCAGTACACGTGCTGGTGTAAAACTACCCGTACTCAGTACACGTGCTGGTGTAAAACTACCCGTACTCAGTACACGTACTGGTGTAAAACTACCTTTACTCAGTACACATACTGGTGTAAAACTACCTGTACTCAGTACACATACTGGTGTAAAACTACCTGTACTCAGTACACATACTGGTGTAAAACTACCTGTACTCAGTACATACTGGTGTAAAACTACCTATACTCAGTACACATACTGGTGTAAAACTACCTGTACTCAGTACACGATACTGGTGTAAAACTACCTGTACTCAGTACACATACTGGTGTAAAACTACCTGTACTCAGTACACATACTGGTGTAAAACTCCCTGTACTCAGTACACATACTGGTGTAAAACTACCTGTACTCAGTACACATACTGGTGTAAAACTACCTGTACTCAGTACACATACTGGTGTAAAACTACCTGTACTCAGTACACATACTGGTGTAAAACTACCTGTACTCAGTACATACTGGTGTAAAACTACCTATACTCAGTACACATACTGGTGTAAAACTACCTGTACTCAGTACACATACTGGTGTAAAACTACCTATACTCAGTACACATACTGGTGTAAAACTACCTGTACTCAGTACATACTGGTGTAAAACTACCTATACTCAGTACACATACTGGTGTAAAACTACCTATACTCACTACACATACTGGTGTAAAACTACCTGTACTCAGTACATACTGGTGTAAAACTACCTATACTCAGTACACATACTGGTGTAAAACTACCTGTACTCAGTACACATACTGGTGTAAAACTACCTATACTCAGTACACGTACTGGTGTAAAACTACCTGTACTCAGTACGTACTGGTGTAAAACTACCTATACTCAGTACACATACTGGTGTAAAACTACCTGTACTCAGTACATACTGGTGTAAAACTACCTGTACTCAGTACACATACTGGTGTAAAACTACCTGTACTCAGTACACATACTGGTGTAAAACTACCTGTACTCAGTACACATACTGGTGTAAAACTACCTGTACTCAGTACATACTGGTGTAAAACTACCTATACTCAGTACACATACTGGTGTAAAACTACCTGTACTCAGTACACATACTGGTGTAAAACTACCTGTACTCAGTACACATACTGGTGTAAAACTACCTGTACTCAGTACATACTGGTGTAAAACTACCTGTACTCAGTACACATACTGGTGTAAAACTACCTGTACTCAGTACACATACTGGTGTAAAACTACCTGTACTCAGTACACATACTGGTGTAAAACTACCTGTACTCAGTACATACTGGTGTAAAACTACCTGTACTCAGTACACATACTGGTGTAAAACTACCTGTACTCAGTACATGCTGGTGTAAAACTACCTATACTCAGTACACATACTGGTGTAAAACTACCCGTACTCAGTACACGTGCTGGTGTAAAATTACCTTTACTCAGTACACATACTAGTGTGAAACTACCTTTACTCAGTACACATACTGATGTAAAACTACCTATACTCAGTACACATACTGGTGTAAAACTACCTGTACTCAGTACATACTGGTGTAAAACTACCTGTACTCAGTACACATACTGGTGTAAAACTACCTGTACTCAGTACACATACTGGTGTAAAACTACCTGTACTCAGTACATACTGGTGTAAAACTACCTGTACTCAGTACACAATACTGGTGAAAAACTACCTTTACACAGAAAACATACTGGTGTAAAACTACCTGTACTCAGTACACATACTGGTGTAAAACTACCTATACTCAGTACACATACTGGTGTAAAACTACCTGTACTCAGTACACATACTGGTGTAAAACTACCTGTACTCAGTACACATACTGGTGTAAAACTACTTGTACTCAGTACATACTGGTGTAAAACTACCTATACTCAGTACACATACTGGTGTAAAACTACCTGTACTCAGTACATACTGGTGTAAAACTACCTATACTCAGAACACATACTGGTGTAAAACTACCTGTACTCAGTACACATACTGGTGTAAAACTACCTATACTCAGTACACATACTGGTGTAAAACTACCTGTACTCAGTACACATACTGGTGTAAAACTACCTATACTCAGTACACATACTGGTGTAAAACTACCTATACTCAGTACACATACTGGTGTAAAACTACCTATACTCCGTACACATACTGGTGTAAAACTACCTGTACTCAGTACACATACTGGTGTAAAACTTCCTGTACTCAGTACACGTACTGGTGTAAAACTACCTATACTCAGTACATACTGGTGTAAAACTACCTGTACTCAGTACACATACTGGTGTAAAACTACCTGTACTCAGTACACATACTGGTGTAAAACTACCTGTACTCAGTACACATACTGGTGTAAAACTACCTGTACTGAGGTCTGTCTTCATTGGCGTGAGGGATGAAGTTGCCTCTGGGTTGAGTGTAGTTATGATACTGAGATGGTGACAAGATCAGAGGTGGTAAATCTCCTGTGAAACAAATAAAACAATCTTTACTTCCACTCACGCAGGCTGAGCAGCCTCCTGGTAACATCATTCTGTCTACCTCATCCAAACTATACCAAACAGCTGACATGTGGACCTGCTGCATCACTGAGCTGTGGACCTGTTGCATCATGGGATCACTTGTGTATTATATCTTTAATTTGTACAGAAACTGGAGTGAACAACAGATTTTAAAAAGAATCGGATGAATGAGGGATTAGACAGCTGCATCTCACCACAGGTGTTCCTGCACTCAGGTAGAACCAGTTTATTAGATGATGTGAAAAGCAGCTTGATGTTACCAGAAACACATTCTGGATATAAAAACGGTTGTTTAAAGACCCACTACAATCATATTTTGAGTTATTTTAAAATGTTCTCAGTGGTGATTAAATTACGACAATTTTTACCCAAAATCACAAAACCTGTGACATTTTCTAGGAAGTAATTTCTCCATACCAGCAGTAGCTCATTAGCTATTAACCTCTGTGTGGTCGGAACCAATGGTGCAGAGGATAACTCCGCCCCTTTCCCCACTGCTGAGAGATCTCTGTTTGTTTAAACTAAGGGTTCTACAGCAGGAGCTTGTGACCCACCCAGTGGCTTTTCTACGTCACAAGGCCAGTCTTTTCCAAAAAGCATTTTTCAAACTACTAATGAGTCACAGCGATTTAAACACAGAACTACTCAGAAATGCAATTTTTAGCTTAATTTTCTTAAAATACGTCCTCCATTATCAGAAACATGATTTCCATTGGAGTGAGTGCAACTGAACCTTAAATCGACATTTTTGCTTATAAACTCTATGAATGGGTGTCTAATAGTGGTGTCTACACTTCTGGGTATTATTTATGGTATTTTAGCAGATTTTGATAAAACTATTACTTTTATACCAAAAACCGTTAGTGGAGCGCCCTCGTTAGGTTAAAATGTTACACTGCACTTGAATTTGAATCAGGCATTGCAAGTTGTTATCGTTTTTACTCAAGTCTCTGTCTAAGATTCTGAAAGTCAGCCCACTTGGTTTGGCTTCATTTCAAGCTTATTATTTTTATTTACCTATTGCTGCAATATCCAGCATCCACCCATCTATCCTGCATCCATCCATCCACCCATCCATCATCCATCCATCCACCCATCCATCATCCATCCATCCACCCATTCATCATCCAACCACCCACCCACCCACCCATCCATCCATCCATACATCCATCCTGCATCCACCCATCTATCCTGCATCCATCCATCCACCCATCCATCATCCATCCATCCATCCATCATCCAACCACCCACCCATCCATTCATCCATCCATTCATCCAACCACCCACCCATCCATTCATCCATCCATCCATCCATCTATCATCCAAACTCCCACCCATCCATCCATCCATCCATCATCCACCCATCATAAACCCATCCATCATCCACCCATCATTATCCCATCCATCCAACCATCATCCACCCATCATCAACCCATCCATCCAACCTCCCACCCACCCATCCATCCATCATCCTACCTCCCACCCACCCATCCATCCATCCATCCATCCATCATCCAACCTCCCACCCATCCATCCATCAAGCATCTATCCATCCATCCATCCATCCATCCATCCACCCACCCATCCATCATCCAACCTCCCACCCACCCATCCATCAAGCATCAACCCATCCATCCATCCATCATCCACCCATCCATCCATCCACCCACCCATCCATCCATCCATCCATCCATCCATCCATCCATCCATCCATCCATCCATCCATCCATCCATCCATCCATCATCCAACCTCCCACCCATCATTAACCCATCCATCCATCATCCACCCATCCATCCATCCATCCATCCATCCATCCATCCATCCATCCACCCATCCATCCATCCATCCATCCATCCACCCATCCATCATCCATCCATCCACCCACCCACCCATCCATCCATCCATACATCCATCCTGCATCCACCCATCTATCCTGCATCCATCCATCCACCCATCCATCATCCATCCATCCATCCATCATCCAACCACCCACCCATCCATTCATCATCCATTCATCATCCAACCACCCACCCACCCATCCATCCATCCATCCATCCATCCATCCATCCATCCATCATCCAACCTCCAACCCATCATCAACCCATCCATCCAACCATCCAACCTCCCACCCACCCATCCATCCATCCATCCATCCATCCATCATCCAACCTCCCACCCATCCATCCATCAAGCATCTATCCATCCATCCATCCATCCATCAATTCTGCATCCAGCTATTCATCCACCCACCCATCCACCCACCCATCCATCCATCCATCCATCCATCCGTCATCCAACCTCCCACCCATCATTAACCCATCCATCCATCATCCACCCATCCATCCATCCATCCATCCATCCATCCATCCATCATCCAACCTCCCACCCATCCATCCATCAAGCATCCATCCATCCATCCATCCATCCATCCATCCATCCATCCATCCATCTATCCTGCATCCATCCATCCATCATCCAACCACCCACCCATCCATCCATCAAGCATCCATCCATCCATCCATCCATCCATCCATCCATCTATCCTGCATCCATCCACCCATCCATCCAACCACCCCACCACCCACCCCCCCACCGGTAACGCTTCCTTTTACAGTCCCCTAATTACCAGGCCATTACCTGGTACTTATAAGGTAACTCTTGGTGTGTTACTGGTAATTACCATGTGTATTAAGAAGGTAATTACAGAGTAAGTACAGCAGCTATTACTTGGAATTTACCTGATACATATATGGAAAATTATAGCATATATGGGGTAATTACCACATGTGATAAGTAGGTAAATACAGAGAAAGTATTGCTGGATTTACTAGGAAAAAACTCCACTATTACTCATCAATTCAATTAGGTTGTGATCAGTTCAGATTGTAATAACTAAACTTAAGGTAGTACCTTCCAATAAATTACCTTTCCTTACATGTCCTTCAGAGTTTTTTTTAAGCATTTACGTTGTACTTACCTGTAACAAGCTTCTACACCTGCAGGACGTTTTAAGGGGACTGTAAAAGGAAGCGTTACCCATCCACCCACCCACCCATCCATCCATCCATCATCCACCCATCATCAACCCATCCATCCAACCATCCAACCTCCCACCCACCCATCCATCCATCCATCCATCCATCCATCCATCCAACCTCCCACCCATCCATCCATCAAGCATCTATCCATCCATCCATCCTGCATCCACCCATCTATCCTGCATCCATCCATCCATCATCCAACCACCCACCCACCCATCCATCCATCCATCCATCATCCAACCTCCCACCCATCCATCCATCCAGCCATCCATCCATCCATCCATCATCCACCCATCATCAACCCATCCATCCATCCATCCATCCATCCATCCATCCATCCATCAATCCTGCATCCACCTATTCATCCATCCATCCATCATCCACCCATCCATCCATCCATCCATCCACCCATCCATCATCCAACCTCCCACCCATCATCAACCCATCCATCCATCATTCACCCATCATCAACCCATCCATCCATCATCAAACCTCCCACCCATCCATCCATCAAGCATCTATCCATCCATCCGTCCGTCCGTCCGTCCGTCCATCCAACCATCCAACCTCCCACCCACCCATCCATCCATCATCCAACCTCCCACCCACCCATCAATCCATCATTCAACCTCCCACCCATCATCAACCCATCCATCCATCCATCCATCATCCACCCATCCATCCATCCATCCATCCATCCATCATCCATCCATCCATCCATCCATCCATCCATCCATCCATCCATCCATCCATCCATCCATCCATCCATCCATCCATCCATCCATCATCCATCCATCCATCCATCCATCCATCCATCCATCCATCATCCAACCTCCCACCCATCCATCCATCAAGCATCCATCCATCCATCCATCCATCCATCCAACAAACCACCCACCCACCCACCCACCCATCCATCCACCCATCCATCCAACCACCCCACCACCCACCCCCCCACCGGTAACGCTTCCTTTTACAGTCCCCTAATTACCAGGCCATTACCTGGTACTTATATGGTAACTCTTGGTGTGTTACTGGTAATTACCATGTGTATTAAGAAGGTAATTACAGAGTAAGTACAGCAGCTATTACTTGGAATTTACCTGATACATATATGGAAAATTATAGCATATATGGGGTAATTACCACATGTGATAAGTAGGTAAATACAGAGAAAGTATTGCTGGATTTACTAGGAAAAACCTCTACTATTACTCATCAACTCAATTAGGTTGTGATCAGTTCAGATTGTAATAACTAAACTTAAGGTAGTACCTTCCAATAAATTACATTTCCTTACATGTCCTTCAGAGTTTTTTTTAAGCATTTACGTTGTACTTACCTGTAACAACCTTCTACACCTGCAGGACGTTTTAAGGGGACTGTAAAAGGAAGCGTTACCCATCCACCCACCCACCCACCCATCCATCCATCCATCCATCCATCATCCACCCACCCATCCATCCATCTATCATCCAACTTCCCACCCATCCGTCCATCATCCACCCATCATCAACCCATCCATCCAACCATCATCCACCCATCATCAACCCATCCATCCAACCATCCAACCTCCCACCCACCCATCCATCCATCATCCAACCTCCCACCCACCCATCAATCCATCATTCAACCTCCCACCCATCATCAACCCATCCATCCATCCATCCATCCATCCATCCATCCATCATCCACCCATCATCCCCACCCATCCACCCATCCATCCATCCATCCATCCATCCATCCATCCATCCATCCATCCATCCATCCATCATCCACCCATCCATCAATTCTGCATCCATCCATCCTCCCTGCTGAAAACAACCTCCTGCAGTAATCAGTATTGTAGTACTGTAACTATTGGTCTGTGATTGCTCACCAATTTCAGGCACAGATAAGGCCACCGTCATGGCAACACAGACAAAGAAAGCAGGCAGCAGAATCTGGGAGAAAAGGCCTTTAGTGTTCCTCTTGGCACAGTGGAACCTTTTTACAATCAGGCCATAAAACTGACTCAGTTTCAGCCACCAGCCCTCCACCTTGAAGCTACCCCGTCCCTCCAGGATCTCTGGCTCTGACATCAAGGACTTCTCATCATCTCCTAGGGGTGAAAAAAACACGAAAGAGACCAAGTGTCAGAATAATGATATGGAGATCATTTTTCAACCTGAGTGATTCTGCAGACAGATAGAATCCATATCCAGGGCCTGAAGCCTCAATCACAAAGACCAGTACTAACACCTGAAATTCTGGATACAAAGACCCGTACTAACACCTGAAGCCCTGGTCACAAAGACCCTCACTAACACCTGAAGCCCTGGTCACAAAGACCCGCACTAACACCTGAAGCCCTTATCACAAAGACCCGTACTAACACCTGAAGCCCTGGTCACAAAGACCTGCACTAACACCTGAAGCCCTGGTCACAAAGACCCGTACTAACACCTGAAGCCCTGGTCACAAAGACCCGCACTAACACCTGAAGCCCTGGTCACAAAGACCCGTACTAACACCTTAAGCCCTGGTCACAAAGACCCGCACTAACACCTGAAGCCCTGGTCACAAAGACCTTCACTAACACCTGAAGCCCTGGTCACAAAGACCCACACTAACACCTGAAGCCCTGGTCACAAAGACCTGCAGTAACACCTGAAGCCCTGGTCACAAAGACCTGCACTAACACCTGAAGCCCTGGTCACAAAGACCCGTACTAACACCTGAAGCCCTGGTCACAAAGACCCGTACTAACACCTGAAGCCCTGGTCACAAAGACCCGCACTAACACCTGAAGCCCTGGTCACAAAGACCCGTACTAACACCTGAAGCCCTGGTCACAAAGACCCTCACTAACACCTGAAGCCCTGGTCACAAAGACCCGCACTAACACCTGAAGCCCTGGTCACAAAGACCCGCACTAACACCTGAAGCCCTGGTCACAAAGACCCGCACTAACACCTGAAGCCCTGGTCACAAAGACCTTCACTAACACCTGAAGCCCTGGTCACAAAGACCCGTACTAACACCTTAAGCCCTGGTCACAAAGACCCGCACTAACACCTGAAGCCCTGGTCACAAAGACCCGTACTAACACCTGAAGCCCTGGTCACAAAGATCTGCACTAACACCTGAAGCCCTGGTCACAAAGACCCGCACTAACACCTGAAGCCCTGGTCACAAAGACCCGTACTAACACCTGAAGCCCTGGTCACAAAGACCCGCACTAACACCTGAAGCCCTGGTCACAAAGACCCGTACTAACACCTGACGCCCTGGTCACAAAGACCCGCACTAACACCTGAAGCCCTGGTCACAAAGACCCTCACTAACACCTGAAGCCCTGGTCACAAAGACCCGCACTAACACCTGAAGCCCTGGTCACAAAGACCTGTACTAACACTTGAATCCTCGGTCACAAAGACCCGTACTAACACCTGAAGCCCTGGTCACAAAGACCCGTACTAACACCTGAAGCCCTGGTCACAAAGACCCGCACTAACACCTGAAGCCCTGGTCACAAAGACCTGCACTAACACCTGAAGCCCTGGTCACAAAGACCCGCACTAACACCTGAAGCCCTGGTCACAAAGACCCGTACTAACACCTGAAGCCCTGGTCACAAAGACCTTCACTAACACCTGAAGCCCTGGTCACAAAGACCCGTACTAACACCTTAAGCCCTGGTCACAAAGACCCGCACTAACACCTGAAGCCCTGGTCACAAAGACCTGTACTAACACCTGAAGCCCTGGTCACAAAGACCTGCACTAACACCTGAAGCCCTGGTCACAAAGACCCACACTAACACCTGAAGCCCTGGTCACAAAGACCCGTACTAACACCTGAAGCCCTGGTCACAAAGACCCCCACTAACACCTGCAGCCCTGGTCACAAAGACCCGTACTAACACCTGAAGCCCTGGTCACAAAGACCCGCACTAACACCTGAAGCCCTGGTCACAAAGACCCGTACTAACACCTGAAGCCCTGGTCACAAAGACCCTCACTAACACCTGAAGCCCTGGTCACAAAGACCCGCACTAACACCTGAAGCCCTGGTCACAAAGACCCTCACTAACACCTGAAGCCCTGGTCACAAAGACCCGCACTAACACCTGAAGCCCTGGTCACAAAGACCCGTACTAACACCTGAAGCCCTGGTCACAAAGACCCGCACTAACACCTGAAGCCCTGGTCACAAAGACCCGCACTAACACCTGAAGCCCTGGTCACAAAGACCCGCACTAACACCTGAAGCCCTGGTCACAAAGACCCGCACTAACACCTGAAGCCCTGGTCACAAAGACCCGTACTAACACCTGAAGCCCTGGTCACAAAGACCCGCACTAACACCTGAAGCCCTGGTCACAAAGACCCGCACTAACACCTGAAGCCCTGGTCACAAAGACCCGTACTAACACTTGAATCCTCGGTCACAAAGACCCGTACTAACACCTGAAGCCCTGGTCACAAAGACCTTCACTAACACCTGAAGCCCTGGTCACAAAGACCCGTACTAACACCAAAAGCCCTGGTCACAAAGACCTGCACTAACACCTGAAGCCCTGGTCACAAAGACCCGCACTAACACCTGAAGCCCTGGTCACAAAGACCCGCACTAACACCTGAAGCCCTGGTCACAAAGACCCGCACTAACACCTGAAGCCCTGGTCACAAAGACCCGTACTAACACCTGAAGCCCTGGTCACAATGACCCGCACAAACACCTGAAGCCCTGGTCACAAAGACCTGTACTAACACCTGAAGCCCTGGTCACAAAGACCTGCACTAACACCTGAAGCCCTGGTCACAAAGACCCACACTAACACCTGAAGCCCTGGTCACAAAGACCCGTACTAACACCTGAAGTCCTGGTCACAAAGACCCCCACTAACACCTGAAGCCCTGGTCACAAAGACCCGCACTAACACCTGAAGCCCTGGTCACAAAGACCCGCACTAACACCTGAAGCCCTGGTCACAAAGACCCGCACTAACACCTGAAGCCCTGGTCACAAAGACCCGTACTAACACCTGAAGCCCTGGTCACAAAGACCCGCACTAACACCTGAAGCCCTGGTCACAAAGACCCGCACTAACACCTGAAGCCCTGGTCACAAAGACCCTCACTAACACCTGAAGCCCTGGTCACAAAGACCCACACTAACACCTGAAGCCCTGGTCACCAAGACCCGCACTAACACCTGAAGCACTGGTCACAAAGACCCGCACTAACACCTGAAGCCCTGGTCACAAAGACCCGTACTAACACCTGAAGCCCTGGTCACAAAGACCTGCACTAACACCTGAAGCCCTGGTCACAAAGACCCACACTAACACCTGAAGCCCTGGTCACAAAGACCCGCACTAACACCTGAAGCCCTGGTCACAAAGACCCACACTAACACCTGAAGCCCTGGTCACAAAGACCCTCACTAACACCTGAAGCCCTGGTCACAAAGACCCACACTAACACCTGAAGCCCTGGTCACAAAGACCCGTACTAACACCTGAAGCCCTGGTCACAAAGACCCGTACTAACACCTGAAGCCCTGGTCACAAAGACCCCCACTAACACCTGAAGCCCTGGTCACAAAGACCAGTACTAAAACCTGAAGCCCTGGTCACAAAGACCCGTACTAACGCCTGAAGCCCTGGTCACAAAGACCCGCCCTAACGCCTGAAGCCCTGGTCACAAAGACCTACACTAACACCTGAAGCCCTGGTCACAAAGACCAGTACTAAAACCTGAAGCCCTGGTCACAAAGACCCGTACTAACACCTGAAGCCCTGGTCACAAAGACCCGCACTAACACCTGAAGCCCTGGTCACAAAGACCCACACTAACACCTGAAGCCCTGGTCACAAAGACCCGTACTAACACCTGAAGCCCTGGTCACAAAGACCCGCACTAACACCTGAAGCCCTGGTCACAAAGACCTTTACTAACACCTGAAGCCCTGGTCACAAAGACCCGCACTAACACCTGAAGCCCTGGTCACAAAGACCCGTACTAACACCTGAAGCCCTGGTCACAAAGACCCGCACTAACCCCTGCAGCCCTGGTCACAAAGACCCGTACTAACCCCTGCAGCCCTGGTCACAAAGACCCGTACTAACACCTGAAGCCCTGGTCACAAAGACCTCACTAACACCTGAAGCCCTGGTCACAAAGACCCGCACTAACACCTGAAGCCCTGGTCACAAAGACCCGTACTAACACCTGAAGCCCTGGTCACAAAGACCCTCACTAACACCTGAAGCCCTGGTCACAAAGACCCGTACTAACACCTGAAGCCCTGGTCACAAAGACCAGCACTAACACCTGAAGCCCTGGTCACAAAGACCCGTACTAACACCTGACGCCCTGGTCACAAAGACCCGCACTAACACCTGAAGCCCTGGTCACAAAGACCCGTCCTAACACCTGAAGCCCTGGTCACAAAGACCCTCACTAACACCTGAAGCCCTGGTCACAAAGACCCACACTAACACCTGAAGCCCTGGTCACAAAGACCCGTACTAACACCTGAAGCCCTGGTCACAAAGACCAGTACTAAAACCTGAAGCCCTGGTCACAAAGACCTGCACTAACACCTGAAGCCCTGGTCACAAAGACCCGCACTAACACCTGAAGCCCTGGTCACAAAGACCCGCACTAACACCTGAAGCCCTGGTCACAAAGACCCGTACTAACACCTTAAGCCCTGGTCACAAAGACCCGCACTAACACCTGAAGCCCTGGTCACAAAGACCCGTACTAACACCTGAAGCCCTGGTCACAATGACCCGCACAAACACCTGAAGCCCTGGTCACAAAGACCTGTACTAAAGCCTGAAGCCCTGGTCACAAAGACCCGCACTAACACCTGAAGCCCTGGTCACAAAGACCCGTACTAACACCTGAAGCCCTGGTCACAAAGACCCGTACTAACACCTGAAGCCCTGGTCACAAAGACCAGTACTAAAGCCTGAAGCCCTGGTCACAAAGACCCGTACTAACACCTGAAGCCCTGGTCACAAAGACCCGCACTAACACCTGAAGCCCTGGTCACAAAGACCCGTACTAACACCTGAAGCCCTGGTCACAAAGACCCGTACTAACACCTGAAGCCCTGGTCACAAAGACCCCCACTAACACCTGAAGCCCTGGTCACAAAGACCAGTACTAAAACCTGAAGCCCTGGTCACAAAGACCCGTACTAACACCTGAAGCCCTGGTCACAAAGACCCGCACTAACACCTGAAGCCCTGGTCACAAAGACCTGTACTAACACTTGAATCCTCGGTCACAAAGACCCGTACTAACACCTGAAGCCCTGGTCACAAAGACCCGTACTAACACCTGAAGCCCTGGTCACAAAGACCTGCACTAACACCTGAAGCCCTGGTCACAAAGACCCGTACTAACACCTGAATCCTCGGTCACAAAGACCAGTACTAAAGCCTGAAGCCCTGGTCACAAAGACCCGTACTAACACCTGAAGCCCTGGTCACAAAGACCTGCACTAACACCTGAAGCCCTGGTCACAAAGACCCGTACTAACACCTTAAGCCCTGGTCACAAAGACCTTCACTAACACCTGAAGCCCTGGTCACAAAGACCCACACTAACACCTGAAGCCCTGGTCACAAAGACCTGCACTAACACCTGAAGTCCTGGTCACAAAGACCCCCACTAACACCTGAAGCCCTGGTCACAAAGACCAGTACTAACACCTGAAGCCCTGGTCACAAAGACCCGCACTAACACCTGAAGCCCTGGTCACAAAGACCCGTACTAACACCTGAAGCCCTGGTCACAAAGACCCTCACTAACACCTGAAGCCCTGGTCACAAAGACTTTCACTAACACCTGAAGCCCTGGTCACAAAGACCCGCACTAACACCTGAAGCCCTGGTCACAAAGACCCGCACTAACACCTGAAGCCCTGGTCACAAAGACCCGCACTAACACCTGAAGCCCTGGTCACAAAGACCCGTACTAACACCTTAAGCCCTGGTCACAAAGACCCGCACTAACACCTGAAGCCCTGGTCACAAAGACCCGTACTAACACCTGAAGCCCTGGTCACAAAGACCCGTACTAACACCTGAAGCCCTGGTCACAAAGACCCTCACTAACACCTGAAGCCCTGGTCACAAAGACCCACACTAACACCTGAAGCCCTGGTCACAAAGACCCGCACTAACACCTGAAGCCCTGGTCACAAAGACCCGCACTAACACCTGAAGCCCTGGTCACAAAGACCCGTACTAACACCTGAAGCCCTGGTCACAAAGACCTGCACTAACACCTGAAGCCCTGGTCACAAAGACCCGCACTAACACCTGAAGCCCTGGTCACAAAGACCCTCACTAACACCTGAAGCCCTGGTCACAAAGACCCGCACTAACACCTGAAGCCCTGGTCACAAAGACCCGCACTAACACCTGAAGCCCTGGTCACAAAGACCCGTACTAACACTTGAATCCTCGGTCACAACTGGTAGCTGGTAGATCCTCTCCATCCTGCAGCTGAAGTCTCTTTACTGTATATTATCTTCATCTTGAAAATTAGAAGCTTTTGCAGAAATTTCCAAGCAGACGTGATGATCAACAGAGTTTTGGAGACACTGAACCTCCACTGCATATATTCCCCAGCAAAATGTGCCGAAAGCTGGAGGATCTTTGTAACAATTGCTTCAAATCACTGTTCATGCTTCTTATGACAATAATATTTGCAACATCATGATCAGTAGACCAGGGGAAACACACCCTTATGAAGAGAACTAGAATTCTGCAGCCAGCGTACGACTGAAACCCACCTGATTCTCAAGGATTCATCAAGTTATTGATGTAACAACTTCCTGTAGGAACCAGAACCTCTAGGAACGTTCATGAATTCCAGATGTTGTAGGAAACAGGAGATTCATATATGTTCAGACAGGTCATTGTGACCGAGGCTTAAATACATTCTGTTCACCTATCAGGTTGTATTAAGTTCTGAGTAAAGACCCAGAAATGGTTCTTTAAACTGATTCATTTTATTTATCTTGACTTTATTATTTTTTATGGATAAAGCAGGCGGGTTGTTAAGAGAAACCATTCATGTTTCTGTGCCATTAACTCTGAGACAACTCTCTCTCTCTGCTGTGCATGTACCTCTAAGGCTGGCGGACTCAGACTCTTGGTCATTGTCAAAGAGTGGACAGTAATCTCCGTAGAAGTCTGCATAGAGTCCCCCTTCATCACCCCTCACCGAGCCAACAGATGAGGAGGACTTCAGGGAAGCTTGACTCTGACTAAGTCTGGAACAGTCAACCAGATTGCTTAGCTCTACATCAGGCTTCTCGTTGTCCACTGGAGACCTGGTCTCAGTCTGTGGCTCCACCAGTGTGCCTGAAGCCATGGACAGTTTCCCCACTGAGCTGCCTCCAGGTGAACTCTTCATATCTGCAATGACATTTGTTAAAAAGTTTGCAGTTTTCACTCAGTGTAGAACCTTCTCTTTTTTGAGTAGATGAGAAAGTCCAGCCCAGTCTAAACAGACTGAACTCTCTGAAAGGGACTGAGACGGAAAGGACACGTTCTCACCTGCATCACTGTTCTCCAGGGACTGGTCCTCTTCAGAAACTTTGAGGAACACCTCTTCCAGAGTGGTGTCCATCACACCAAAGCTTGTTAGAGCTAAACTGTCCAGACTCTGCTCTAAAGCCTGGAAACACATAGCAGAAGAGAAAGTCTAACCACTACAGCACTGAGGGTCTTCACCAGTTCAGCTGGAGGTCTGGGCTTGATGTCTTACTGCTGGGACAGAACAAAGTCTCTGTGATGTTTACCACTCTATCATTACTGTAGTATACTCTGGTAAGTCTGAGCTATGAAGGTGACGCCTGATTGGGTCTGAGCCGGTACCTGGAACAGCCTCTCAAAGCAGCCCTTCCTAACGGCCTCAGAGGGCAGGATGTAGGACAGCTCCGTGTTGGAGTCAGACACCAGCAGGCAGGATGCCACAAACTGTTGAATAAACTGTGTGACTCGAGCCTCTGAGCAAGGTGAGAAAGACGAGGATGGAGACAGAGATGAAGGAGGCTTCAGCTGGTCAGCTGATGTTTGAGCCAATTTATCAGCTGGAAAGAGAAGAACAGCAGAATCACAAGTTTATCTTCCAACATGAGAGAAATATGGAGTCATTATAAATGTCATCAACTAGTTACTAAGTAACAGTAACTAGGGATCAATAAAGGATATATTATTATTATTATCTCATGTGGAAGGCATGTCTGTATGACCGTTCACCTCGGCCTTCGCTCTGCTTTTTGACCAGAGTTAGTCTGTATCCGTCTCCGTACGTACTCTTCAGGAAAAGTGGCGTTCCACAGCACTTGAGTTTTCCATGTGAGATGATGGCAATACGATCTCCCAGGAGGTCAGCCTCGTCCATGTGGTGGGTGGACAGCAGGATAGTACGACCTGGGCAGAGGGACAGTGCACGCACGCGCACACACACAAACACATGCACACACACACATATACACACAGCTGCTAGTATTCTTCGCAGTTATACATGAAAAGGGGCAGAACATGAATGTACGGGTGCACGTGTAGTAGAATACACTCACCTAAAGGATTATTAGGAACACCTGTTCAATTTCTCCCTAAATGCAATTATCTAATCAACCAATCACATGGCAGTTGCTTGAATGCATTTAGGGGTGTGGTCCTGGTCAAGACAATCCCCTGAACTCCAAACTGAATGTCAGAATAGGAAAGAAAAGTGATTTAAGCCGTGTTGAGCGTGTCATGGTTGTTGGTGCCAGACGGTCTGAGTATTTCACAATCTGCTCAGTTACTGGGATTTTAACCCACAACCATTTCTAGTGTTTACAAAGAAAAACATCCAGTATGCAGCAGCTTGTTGATGCTAGAGGTCAGAGGAGAATGGACCGACTGATTCAAGCTGATAGAAGAACAACTTTGACTGAAATAACCTCATTACAACCGAGGAATGCAGCAAAGCATTTGTGAAGCTACAACACACACAACCTTGAGATGGATGGTCTACAACAGCAGAAGACCCCACCAGGTACCACTCATCTCCACTACTAATAGGAACAAGAGGATACAATTTGCACCAGATCACCAAAATTGGACAGTTGAAGACTGTAAAAATGTTTCCTGGTCTGATGAGTCTGGATTTCTGTTGAGACATTCAAATGGTAGAGTCAGAATTTGGTGTAAACAGAATGAGAACATGGATCCATCATGCCTTGTTACCACTGTGCAGGCTGGTGGTGGTGGTGTCATGGTGTGGGGGATGTTTTCTTGGTACACTTTAGGCCCCTTAGTGCCAATTGGACATCGTTTAAATACCACGGTCTACCTGAGTATTGTTTCTGACCATATCCATCCCTTCATGACCACCATGTACCCATCCTCTGATGGTTACTTCCAGCAGGATAATGCACCATGTCATAAAGCTGGAATCATTTCAAATTGGTTTCTTGAACATGACAATGTCAGGTTCAGTGTTCTGTGTGCTGTGTTTTTCTGTGTCGAGTGAGTCATCTGCTTGCAGTGAAGAGCTACGCTGGAGCGCGAGGTAGATTGACTACACCTGGTGGAGATCAGCGCTGATGAGGAGCAGGGTGCTACTTAAGCCTGAAGCAGACGTTCATTTAGCGCCTGGTTGTTAACCTAAATGGTAGCTCCCGTGTGCCGTCCTTGTGATTTACCTCCTAGTGATTTCCGAGATACTTGTTGTGATTTTTTCCGAGAGAGTTTTTTCCTTGTGTGCATCTAACCCTGTCTTCTCCAGGATTGTTGTCACCCTGCTCCTTGTGTTCCCGAGAATCCCTCTGTGTCCAGTGCCTGATCTCCCTGAGCCTTGTCTGCCTCCCTCCAGCGTTCTCACCCGACCTGGACTCACCACCTCCCTGCACAGCACCGCACTGGACCTGTCCTCCTCCCGAGAGTTACTTGCTTCAAATCTCCTGTGAGTCATTTTTTTCATCCCCTCGCCCTGCAATATATCCTGTGCATATCTACCGGCTCCAGCACTAACTCTCATCTCCCCTTGCAGTCCCGAGAACCACCTGATGCACCAGATCACCGAGCACATTTCACCACTGTATATATATAAACCTGTTCACTTTTTTCACCGCACAACCTGTTGTCTGAGTCTGAGTCCAGCATGTGGGTCAACAAGCTGACAGAGCCCGTGACAGACAATGAGTTCACTGTACTACAATGACCCCCACAGTCACCAGATCTCAACCTGATAGAGCATCTTTGGGATGTGGTGGAACGGGAGCTTCGTATCCTGGACGTACATCCCATAAATCTCCATCAACTACAAGATGCTATCCTATCAATATGGACCAACATTTCTAAAGAATGTTTTCAGCACCTTGTTGAATCAATGCTGTAGAATTAATGCAGTTCTGAAGGTGAAAGAGGGTGAAACACCGTATTAGTATGGTGTTCCTAATAATCCTTTAGGTGAGTGTATAAAGTGAATAAGAAGTAGGTGAGCTGATCTGGATCACCACCTCCATTAGAACTAGTTGTAGAAGCTGAGAACTAACAGTACATGTGTTTTCCTCATGTTTTATTGACACAGTCAGAACCACTAATCATCACCTACTACATTCTACAGCTTCTTCATTAGGCCTGTGCTACAGAGCCATGCATCACTCACCCTGCTTGTACTTCAGGATGAGGTCCCAGATGGCCCTGCGGGCGTAGGGATCCACCCCCGCTGTGGGTTCATCCAGGATGACGGCCCTAGAACCACCAACAAACGCAATGGCTACAGACAGCTTCCTCTTCATCCCACCTGACAGTGTGTGTACCAAGCTGTGACGCTTGTTAGATAACTCCAGGTCCACAATCATTCTGCTCAAACACACAGAACAGCAACACAGCAGTTGGTTTCTGGTTCACTGCAGCTGTCTGTCAAAAAACACAACTTAAGACTCAAAGATACGGTCAAAGGACATCTTGTCTAAAACATCTGTGGAGAAGGGTCACATCTGGATTGTTGGAATTCATTACATCATGGTCCCAATTCATTTACTGAGTCAGGTAGTGTAGAACACTACAGCCTGCCTGCCACCACCCATCACCTGTACCTGTGGTACACCAACCTGTGGTAGCTGATATCAGGCAGCATTGGACGTACATTCGCCCCTTGTGGCCAGAGGCGGTATTATCAAAAATAACACTTAGAAAATAGACGTCTTAAAAAAATATTTTTTCTCTTGCCCTTTAGGGCCGATCTGCTACGAGAAAAAAAGATGCAGGAAAAATAAATGTCTGGCCTTGAAAAATGTTTTTTTTAATAGAAAAAAAATATATAACTTTTCATCTCACTCTTGATTTTTTGTTCTGGCCAAAAAGTGAGGTGAAAAAAAAGTAGGTCAGACTTAGAAAATGGGAGAGTCCAAATTTTTTTCCCGACCATGCCCTTCAGGGCTTCCGTAATATTCTTATCTTTAACCTGGCGTCGGATAAAATGGCCACCTCAGAAGAGGGAGTGTCTGTGCGTCTCTTCCAAGTCAAATTCCTCATAATGGGCAAATGATATTTGACCAGTGATTCTTATTCTGAATGAGGGATGACCAGAACTATTGCACAGTATTATATTTACTGATATTTATCAGGTCATTTATTTTGAAATGACAGTTATACTGAGAAAGCAGTCAGAATTTGGAATTAACCCGTCTGCAGCTTTACAGCTGCACACTAACACTGGGGTCTAAGATTCTGTAAATTAGACAGATGATTCTGTTTACTGACACAGGAATGTGGCTGTTTATCACAAACTAAAAGTAAATACAGCAGGCTTTTACTCACTTGTCCATCTCCTTGCGTATGTCTTCTTCAGCCATGCCCTTGAGCCTGGAATAGAACCACAGGTGCTCCTCCACGCTCAGCTTATCAAATAGAACATTATGCTGTGGACACATGCCCAGGTTCTGACGGATACGCTCCATCTCAGTGCGAATGTCGTGACCATATATGGTAGCAAAGCCAGAGGTGGGTGGAAACAAGCCTGTCAGGATGGACCTATCACAATACAACAGAAAGTAAAAACAGTGATACTGTCAGATGTTGTAACTGTATTATGCTAATCTTTACAGATGATCTGCAACAGATGTGATTCGATTAGGAATCTTCTCACTGGAGTCCTAAATTCAATGATGATGTTGGTGTTTACAGTCGGATCAGGTGTAGCAGTAGGACCACTGACAAGCAGCTCTTTGTATCAGCTCCATTAAGGGGGGGGGTAATGTACTACTACAGGGGTGGCGAACTCCAGGCCTCGAGAGCCACGATCCTGCACATTTTAGATGTTTCCCTGTTTCAACACACTGCATAGAATGCATAGAATTACAATTTGCAAATTGTTTGCAATAGAAAGTCTTTGTGCCAGATGAATCCCTGAAGAAAGTAGTTTTATTTATATGATGGGAGTGTCTACATGTTCCGCATGGAAAAGTTCCAGTGGCTTTGGTAAAAAAAAGCTTTTTGCTTAGAAACCGGAAGGCAGTTTCTCACCAATTTGTCCTTTGAAACCACGCCTAGCATGCTGCTGGCTAAAAGCTGTTAGCATAAGACGTAGCTAACGGGAAGAGAGAACGTGCTCTTTTCACTGCAAACAAAGGAGTTATAGAGAAAACAGGTGCGATAGAGGGATCACTCTGCAGGATGTCCCAGTTTTTTATTTTTTTGGACTGATTGCTGTATTGAAGAGAGCAGAAGATTCTGTTGTCCTCTTGCTTCCGTGATTTAGTCTTAAGGAGATCTCCCCGGTTAGTAGACTTCACTTTCTACAGTGCTTGGTGAAGAACTTTGTTGTGATATCCTCTTTGTTTGAAGCGACCATACATATCCATAGATTGAATTTCATATTCAGGTTCTGTATCATAGAGTCTCCTTACTCTTTGAAATTGTCCAAAGGGAATATTAGAGATGAGACTGGTGGGATGGAAGCTGTCCACTCTGAGAATGGTATTTCTGTTTGTAGGCTTTCTGTAGATGGTGGTGTGAAGCTTCCCCTCTACATCCACATAAATGTTGAGGTGCAAAAAGTTGACTGAGTTTGTGCTACGGTCAAGGCTCAGTTTTATGTTGGGGTTGGAGCTGTTCAGATACTGATGAAAGTCTTTCAGTTGTTGGATGGAACCAGAGAAAATAAAGAATAGGCCATCAATGTATCTCCCATAAAACTGGATGAACTGTTTATAGGGGTTAGTGGAGTTATAAACTATAAACTAGCATTAAAATTTGTCTGGTTCATTATTCGAATTTGCTGGACTCTGATTGGCTAACAAACTAGCCTATGAGAGCAAGATATACTGTTTCCTGCCCCGCTGTGCATGGTAACAGAACATGTAGTCTCTTCCTGTTTGCTACATCTTATGCTAACAGCTTTTAGCCAGCAGCATGCTAGGCGTGGTTTCAACTGCAGGAGCTGATGAATACTAACGAACAAAGGAGTTGTGATGAAACAGATACAGGCCGTTCGGACTCGGGAGAACTCGGGTTTTATCACCACCTGCGTAGTTTGAGAGATTAAAACTGAAAGAGAAGTTGTTGATCTGTTTTCACCCACTATGAAGGTAAGAACACCTGTGGAGCTAAAATATTCAACAGAAACCTCAGAACAACTGGTTTTAATGGAAGGGACTCTTTAACCTCCTCCATTATCAAGAAGGTTTGGTCCATCAGGTTCATTGTCTTCATTGTCTCTGGCTCAGGGTCAGACTCGTCTTCATTGTTCTCTTGCTCAGGGTCAGACTCGTCTTCACTGTCCTCTGGCTCAGGGTCAGACTCGTCTTCACTGTCCTCTGGCTCAGGGTCAGACTCGTCTTCACTGTCCTCTGGCTCAGGGTCAGACTCGTCTTCACTGTCCTCTGGCTCAGGGTCAGACTCGTCTTCATTGTTCTCTGGCTCAGGGTCAGACTCGTCTTCATTGTTCTCTTGCTCAGGGTCAGACTCGTCTTCACTGTCCTCTGGCTCAGGGTCAGACTCGTCTTCATTGTTCTCTGGCTCAGGGTCAGACTCGTCTTCATTGTTCTCTTGCTCAGGGTCAGACTCGTCTTCACTGTCCTCTGGCTCAGGGTCAGACTCGTCTTCACTGTCCTCTGGCTCAGGGTCAGACTCTTCATTGTCCTCTAAGGGACAGACTCTGGCTCCAACATGTACGGCTGAGCGGAAAACTCTTCAGATATATTTTTTAATTTGTGAATAAAAAGTTTCTGGAGGTAGACTACATGATCTCTGTCAAACTACAGAAATGGCTGGATGGGGATGAAGTGGAAAGGTCAGTGACCTGGAGGGGGGCGTGGTCTGCAGCATGTCCAACATATTTAAAGGGACCGCACCAAAATCAGTTGTTCTGCAGACCCTGTCTGATCAAGGGTAGAAGAGGTACCTATAGAAATCCTATCATAAAAGATTCAGCCCTGATAACTGCAGTTCCACTGGACATACAGTGGGGCAAAAAAGTATTTAGTCAGCCACCAATTGTGTAAGTTCTCCCACTTAAAAAGATCAGAGAGGCCTGTAATTTTCATCATAGGTATACCTCAACTATGAGAGACAAAATGAGGAAAAGAAATCCAGAAAATCACATTGTCTGATTTTTAAAGAATTTATTTGCAAATTATGGTGGAAAATAAGTATTTGGTCAATAACAAAAGTTAATCTCAATACTTTGTTATATAGCCTTTGTTGGCAATGACAGAGGTCAAACGTTTTCTGTAAGTCTTCACAAGGTTTTCACACACTGTTGCTGGTATTTTGGCCCATTCCTCCATGCAGATCTCCTCTAGAGCAGTGATGTTTTGGGGCTGACGCTGGGCAACACGGACTTTCAACTCCCTCCAGAGATTTTCTATGGGGTTGAGATCTGGAGACTGGCTAGGCCACTCCAGGACCTTGAAATGCTTCTTACGAAGCCACTCCTTCGTTGCCCGGGCGGTGTGTTTGGGATCATTGTCATGCTGAAAGACCCAGCCACGTCTCATTTTCAATGCCCTTGCTGATGGAAGGAGGTTTTCACTCAAAATCTTACGATACATGGCCCCATTCATTCTTTCCTTTACACGGATCAGTCGTCCTGGTCCCCTTGCAGAAAAACAGCCCCAAAGCATGATGTTTCCACCCCCATGCTTTACAGTAGGTATGGTGTTCTTTGGATCCAACTCAGCATTCTTTCCCCTCCAAACACGACAAGTTGAGTTTCTACCAAAAAGTTCTATTTTGGTTTCATCTGACCATATGATGTTCTCCCAATCCTCTTCTGGATCATCCAAATGCTCTCTAGCAAACTGCAGACGGGCCTGGACGTGTCCTGGCTTCAGCAGGGGGACACGTCTGGCACTGCAGGATTTGAGTCCCTGGCGGCGTAGTGTGTTACTGATGGTAGCCTTTGTTACTTTGGTCCCAGCTCTCTGCAGGTCATTCACTAGGTCCCTCCGTGTGGTTCTGGGATTTTTGCTCACCGTTCTTGTGATCATTTTGACCCCACGGGGTGAGATCTTGCGTGGAGCCCCAGATCGAGGGAGATTATCAGTGGTCTTGTATGTCTTCCATTTTCTAATAATTGCTCCCACAGTTGATTTCTTCACACCAAGCTGCTTACCTATTGCAGATTCAGTCTTCCCAGCCTGGTGAAGGTCTACAATTTTGTTTCTGGTGTCCTTTGACAGCTCTTTGGTCTTGGCCATAGTGGAGTTTGGAGCGTGACTGTTTGAGGTTGTGGACAGGTGTCTTTTATACTGATAACGAGTTCACACAGGTGCCATTAATACAGGTAACGAGTGGAGGACCGAGGAGCCTCTTAAAGAAGTTACAGGTCTGTAAAAGCCAGAAATCTTACTTGTTTGTAGGTGACCAAATACTTATTTTCCACCATAATTTGCAAATAAATTCTTTAAAAATCAGACAATGTGATTTTCTGGATTTTCTTTCCTCATTTTGTCTCTCATAGTTGAGGTATACCTATGATGAAAATTACAGGCCTCTCTGATCTTTTTAAGTGGGAGAACTTACACAATTGGTGGCTGACTAAATACTTTTTTGCCCCACTGTAAACCACAACTACATGATTTAGATGTAAAAAAGAAGAATTTAAAAACATGAAATGTTTCCTTTAAACAATCTGTTAGTTCCAGCTTGGTGACTGCAAACTCTCAGAGCTTCTGTTGGGAAGCCCCCCGATGAGCCGAGAGTCTACAAGGACGGACTTTTTAACCCTGAATGTTCTGCTAGAAATGTGGTTCTTCTTGAAACCAGGCAACTGGATATCCTGTGATACCTTCCCACACCCTGAGTTTAAAGGTTCTAATAAATAACATGAAACATCTTGTTTTTAAACTTGAATTGACTCCAGAATCTCAATGACATCACATTAGATCTGAGTTCCATAAAACGAATGAGCTGCAGTTTTATATTAACCGTACTATCAGACTTTTAGTTTAAAGACCCGCCTTACATGGTAGTGGTCTTCCCAGCTCCATTGTGTCCTAGGAAGGAGACCACTTGGTTTTCATAGAGGTTGAGGCTCAGATTGTTGAGAGCCACTTTGCTGCCGGTTTTATACACCTTGGTTAGTTTATCAATGCACACAACAAGAGGCAGGTGGCTCGGCTCCTCCTCGATTCCTCGCATCTCCTCTAGAGGCAAACAAGGACAGAAGAAGAAATAACATAAATACTCTACTATCATCACTCATATGACATTTTAGCTCAGAAGACTCATCATTATACTACAAAATACCTTCCTATATTTAAAGGGATTTTTGAAGAAATTAAGAAAGGAGTAAGACACATACACAGGTCTAATAATCAAATTATCAGACGTCATGCTACAAGACTTCCTGATCTTAAAAAGTCCTGTATCATGTTATATTACAGCTGTCAACATCTGTACTCGTCACATATATGACGCAAAGAAGGGACTTGTCTCTGGGGGTGTCCCCTGTAGTCCAGGTCCATTTTTGTACCTTATGAAGTTGTTCCACTAAAACTGTAAAATTATGCCACGTTTTGAAGTCTAAAACCAACATTCTGAAACATAATATTGAAAATGATGGAAGAAACTTAATAAAATGGAGATTAACCAGCCTTGACCAGGGTTGCAGGTGCAGTTGAAATGGTATAAATTTGTACTTTATATCAATTTGAACCCTCAGAGGGGCATTTCTGGCCTTTTAAAGACCAATATTGTACTTTTAAGGGAACATTTTAAAACAATTTACCTATAGGTACAAAAATGTCCTTGTCTCGTACCTCTATTTCTGAGAGTGAAGTTATGAAGTAACCAGATAAGTACCTGGTGTCACGATCGGTGCTGTGAGGACTCGGGGCAGGACCCAAAGTGCAGGGAGACACGGGAGACTCAAAACTCAAAATTAATAATTTTAATAAAAATAAATCAAAAGGGCTGACAAGGCAGCAAAAACTTACACTCATGGAGGGCACGGGAGGATTAACACACAGCAAGGAAGACGATACTCCGACAACTTGAACAACATTGACACACCCTTTTTAAACTAACCCAACACAAGAAAGCAATCAACACAAATGAAAAACACCTGGGGAAGAGAGGGAGATGGAAACGAGCAACAGCTGAGACACAAGGAGAACTGGGAGCACAGAATATAAACACAAACCAGAAAATACACAAGAAACACAGGAGGACAAGAAAAACAACAAAACTCTCACTCAGAACATAATTCTAGACACACACAGAACATGACTCCTGACATTACCCCCCCTTCAAGGGACGGCCCCTGGACGTCCCCTGAAAACAACAAAAGAGGCATCCCGAAACTCAGGTGGACGGGAGGTGGGGGACCCGGAGGAGGGAAAAAACACAAAAAACCCAAGGGCACNTTACCCCCCCTTCAAGGGACGGCCCCTGGACGTCCCCTGAAAACAACAAAAGAGGCATCCCGAAACTCAGGTGGACGGGAGGTGGGGGACCCGGAGGAGGGAAAAAACACAAAAAACCCAAGGGCACAGAAAAAAACAACTCAGAAATTCACAAAATTTAACTCAACAGGCGCCACTAGGGAAAAAAAGAGAGCGCAGAAAGTCTGGAGGGCGGCCCAAAGGGCAGCCTGGAGGCCACGAGGAGAGACTCAGAATGTCTGGGGGACGGCCCGGAGGCCGCGAGGAGAAGCTCAGAAAGTCTGGGGGACGGCCCGGCGGCCGCGAAGAGAAGCTCAGAAAGTCTGGAGGACGGCCCGGAGGCCGCGATGACTGGCGCCGAAGGTCGAGGATGCGGCCTGAGCGACGCCCTCGGACCCTGGCGTTGGAGGACCGTCGCGGACGGCGACGTCCTCGGACCCTGGCGTTGGAGGACCGTTGGAGGACCGTCGCGGACGGCGACGTCCTCGGACCCTGGCGCTGGCGTTGGCCGCGATGACTGGCGCCGAAGGTCGAGGATGCGGCCTGAGCGACGCCCTCGGACCCTGGCGTTGGAGGCGCGTCGCAGACGGCAACGCCCTCGGACCCAGGCGTTGGAGGACCGTCGCGGACGGCGACGTCCTCGGACCCTGGCGTTGGAGGACCGTCGCGGACGGCGACGTCCTCGAACCTAGGAGGAGGCGCTGGAGGACTGTCGCGGACGGCGACGTCCTCGGACCCTGGCGCTGGAGGACCGTCGCGGACGGCGACGTCCTCGAACCCAGGAGGAAGCGCTGGAGGGCCGTCGCGGACGGCGACGCCCTCGGACCCTGGCGTTGAAGGCACGTCGCGGACGGCGACGTCCTCGAACCCAGGAGGAGGCGCTGGAGGACCGTCGCAGACGGCGACGTCCTCGGACCCTGGCGTTGGAGGACCGTCGCGGACGGCGACGTCCTCGAATCAAGGAGGAAGCGCTGGAGGGCCGTCGCGGATGGCGACGCCCTCGGACCCTGGCGCAGGAGGACCGTCGCGGACGGCGACGTCCTCGAACCCAGTAGGAAGCGCTGGAGGGCCGTCGCGGACGGCGACGTCCTCGGACCCTGGCGTTGGAGGACCGTCGCGGACGGCAACGTCCTCGAACCCAGGAGGCGGCAGACCGCAGTCGGCGGGACCCACAGGCGGACAGCAGTCGGCGGGACCCACAGGCGGACAGCAGTCGGCGGGACCCACAGGCGAACTGGAGGCGTCGGGACCCTCGGTGGAACTGGAGGCGTCGGGACCCTCGGTGGAACTGGAGGCGTCGGGACCCTCAGAGGAACTGGAGGCGTCGAGACCCTCGGTGGAACCGGGACCCTCTGGAACTCTGGAACCGGGACCCTCTGGAACTCTG
>SSNP01000432.1:0-31255 GCA_006937955.1 Pachypanchax playfairii
GTCATCCTGAAAACACGGAGCTAGCGTTTTCCATCCAGAGCACAACATTCAACATGGCGGACTCGGCTGTGGATGAAGTGTTTACTTCTGTGTTTGTACAGTGTTTGCTTGGGGCGGTCAAATACGTGAACCGAGTGTGCAATGACACCTCATATTCACAAGTTTTTGACACAAAAGCGACAACTTTCATTAATGTTCATCTTTTCTCCTCCATTAACCATGGCTAGCTACCATTACGCTCTGTAGCTACCATTAAGGCTCTGTAGCCACCATTACGCTCTGTAGTTACCATTACGGCTCTGTAGCTACCATTAAGGCTCTGTAGCCACCATTACGCTCTGTAGTTACCATTACGGCTCTGTAGCTACCATTAAGGCGCTGTAGCCACCATTACGCTCTGTAGTTACCATTACGGCTCTGTAGCTACCATTACGGCTCTGCTCGCTAAACCTTTTGGTTTTGTTCCGCCTCGTGTGTATCCGCTTTAGCGTCACATATGTTGTGTCTCTTCCGGGTTTCTGTGATTGGTTCTCTCACAACTGGCTAAGCTTGCCTTCGAAATTGAGAGACAGCGGTTCAGATCCAGGCCCTCACGTCTTTGTAAAGTAATCTGTCAAAGATGTGAGGGCCTGGTTGATCAGGTAACAGGTCAATGGCACTCATACCATGGAATGTTTTAAAAAGCTTGTCCTGGTACAGATCAACTCTAGATCCCGTTCTCATCATGGTCCCTTTGCAGTCCACCTACATCACCAACATGTCGTTATATTATACTTAAAGAGGCCATTCCATTAAAAACAGTTTTTCTGAGGTTTGTGTTGAATATTTTAGCTCCACAGGTGTTCTTACCTTCATAGTGGGTGAAAACAGGTCAACAACTTCTCTTTCAGTTTTAATCTCTCAAACTACGCAGGTGGTGATAAAACCAGAGTTCTCCTGAGTTCTAACGTCCTGTATCTGTTTCATCACAACTCCTTTGTTCGTTAGTATTCATCAGCTCCCGCAGTTGAAACCACGCCTAGCATGCTGCTGGCTAAAATATGTTAGCATGAGACATAACAAACCTGAAGAGACTACGTGTCTGTTGCCATGCGCAGCTGGGCAGGAAACAGTATTCTTTGCTCTCATAGGCTAGTTTGTTAGCCAATCTGAGTCCAGCAAATTCAAATAATGAATATTAATGAGTTGTAGCACAAAACCAGCTAAATCTTGATGCAGATAGATTGAAAGGTCTGTTAATCAGTGTTTCCTAACGTAGATATAAAATGTTTCATATTACAGGTTAATTCTTAAGAAACAACGACAAAGTCATGAAATCTTGTGAAATGGCCTCTTTAACAACACCTAGGCAGCAGAACCTGTTCTGGGACCACAGTTCTGCCTTGACCACAATCAGACCTCAAACGCTGGTTGTGGAGCTGTAGTCCACATTATTCCTGTCTTATAGTTTCAGTTACAATTACATGCTCATTGGTCGTCTGTGGTTCAGCAGGTCGTCTTCCAGTCAAAAGATTGTTGGATAATTCCTGGCTTCCACCACAAAATGTTGACTTGTCCCTGAGTAAGACACCATTTTTAGTGGCCAGTAAAACAAGAAAACACCATACAAATATAATACATTTACCACTGTCCATTATGTAAATTAGTTGATCATCATTCAGTGACCTCTAGTGACACTCAGAGCAGCCAAGAGGGATGCTCCTTCCTGAGGAGTTGGCAACTATGCCTGTTGCTTCTTGCTGCCACCTTTAATTCTAAACTCGTGTCCTTGATCAACTTGTTTCTTTAGTTTTAACTATGTTTTAAAGCACTGAACCATAGCTACACTGAACCATAACTACACTGAACCATAGCTACACTGAACCATAACTACACTGAATCATAGCTACACTGAACCATAACTACACTGAACCATAGCTACACTGAACCATAACTACACTGAACCATAGCTACACTGAACCGTAATTACACTGACATGTAGCTACACTGAACCATAGCTACACTGAACTGTAACTACACTGAACCATAGCTACACTGAACCGTAGCTACACTGAACTGTAGCTACACTGAACTATAGCTGCACTGAACCATAGCTACACTGAACCATAGTTACACTGAGCCATAGCTACACTGAACTGTAACTACACTGAACCATAGTAACACTGAACCATAGTTACACTAAAACATATCAACACTGAACCATAGCTACACTGAACCATAGATACACTGAACCATAGCTACACTGAACCATAGCTACACTGAATCATAGTTACCCTGAACCATAACTACACTGAATAATAGCTACACTGAACCATAGTTACACTGAACCATAACTACACTGAACCATAGTTACGCTGAACCATTGTTACACTGAACCATAACTACACTGAACCATAGTTACACTGAACCATAACTACACTGAACCATAGTTACACTGAACCATAACTACACTGAACCATAGTTACACTGAACCATAGTTACACTGAACCATAGCTACACTGAACCATAACTACACTGAACCATAGCTACACTGAACCATAACTACACTGAACCATAACTACACTGACATGTAGCTACACTGAACCATAGTTACACTGAACCATAACGACACTGAACCATAGCTACACTGAACCGTAGCTACACTGAACCATAGTTACACTAAACCATAGCTACACTGAACCGTAGCTACACTGACATGTAGCTACACTGACATGTAGCTACACTGAACCATAACTACACTGAATCATAGCTACACTGAACCATAGTTACACTGAACCATAGCTACACTGAACCGTTGCTACACTGACATGTAGCTACACTGAACCATAGCTAAACTGAACCATAGCTACACTGAACTGTAACTACACTGAACCATAGTTACAATGAACCATAGTTATACTAAAACATATCAACACTGAACCATAGCTACACTGAACCATAGATACACTGAACCATAATTACACTGAACCATAGCTAAACTGAACCATAGTTACACTGAACCGTAGCTACACTGAACTGTAGCTACACTGAACCATAACTACACTGAACCATAGCTACACTGAACCGTAGCTACACTGACATGTAGTTACACTGAACCATAGTTACACTGAACCATAACTACACTGAACTATAGCTACACTGAATCGTAGCTACACTAAACTGTATCTACGCTGAAACATAACTACACTGAACCATAGCTACACTGAACCGTAGCTACACTGACATGTAGTTACACTAAACCATAGTTACACTGAACCATAGCTACACTGAACTGTAACTACACTGAACCATAGTTACACTGTACAATAGTTATACTAAAACATATCAACACTGAACCATAGCTACACTGAACCATAGATACACTGAACCATAGTTACACTGAACCATAGCTAAACTGAACCATAGTTACACTGAACCATAACTACACTGAACCATAGCCACACTGAATCATAGTTACACTGAACCACAAGTACACTGAATCATAGCTACACTGAACCATAGTTACACTGAACCATAACGACACTGAACCATAGCTACACTGAACCGTAGCTACACTGAACCATAGTTACACTAAAACATTTCAACACTGAACCATAGCTACACTGAACCATAACTACACTGAACCATAGTTACACTGAACCATAGTTACACTGAACCATAACTACACTGAACCATAGTTACACTGAACCATAGTTACACTGAACCATAACTACACTGAACCATAACTACACTGAACCATAGTTACACTGAACCATAGTTATACTAAAACATATCAACACTGAACCATAGCTACACTGAACCATAACTACACTGAACCATAGTTACACTGAACCATAGTTACACTGAACCATAGTTACACTGAACCATAGTTACACTGAACCATAGTTACACTGAACCATAGTTACACTGAACCATAACTACACTGAACCATAGTTACACTGAACCATAACTACACTGAACCATAACTACACTGAACCATAGTTACACTGAACCATAGTTATACTAAAACATATCAACACTGAACCATAGTTACACTGAACCATAACTACACTGAACTATAGTTACACTGAACCATAGTTACACTGAACCATAGCTACACTGAACCATAGTTACACTGAACCATAGTTATACTAAAAATATCAACACTGAACCATAGCTACACTGAACCATAGTTACACTGAACCATAGTTACACTGAACCATTGTTACACTGAAGCATAACTACACTGAACCATAGTTACACTGAACCACAACTACACTGAACCATAGTTACACTGAACCATAGTTATACTAAAAAATATCAACACTGAACCATAGCTACACTGAACCATTGTTACACTGAACCATAACTACACTGAACCATAGTTACACTGAACCATAGCTACACTGAACCATAGTTACACTGAACCATAGTTACACTGAACCATGGTTAAACTGAACCATAGATACACTGAACCATAGATACACTGAACCATAGTTACACTGAACCATGCTTACACTGAACCATAGTTACACTGAACCATAACTACACTGAACCATAGTTATACTGAACCATAGTTATACTAAAACATATCAACACTGAACCATAGTTACACTGAACCATAGATACACTGAACCATAACTACACTGAACCATAGTTACACTGAACCATAGTTACACTGAACCATAGCTACACTGAACCATAGTTACACTGAACCATAGATACACTGAACCATAGTTACACTGAACCATAGTTACACTGAACCATGGTTAAACTGAACCATAGATACACTGAACCATAGATACACTGAACCATAGTTACACTGAACCATAGTTACACTGAACCATAACTACACTGAACCATAGTTAGACTGAACCATAGTTATACTAAAACATTTCAACACTGAACCATAGCTACACTGAACCATAATTACACTGAACCATAGTTACACTGAACCATGGTTAAACTGAACCATAGATACACTGAACCATAGATACACTGAACCATAGTTACACTGAACCATGCTTACACTGAACCATAACTACACTGACCATAGTTACACTGAACCATAACTACACTGAACCATAGTTACACTGAACCATAGTTATACTAAAACATATCAACACTGAACCATAGCTACACTGAACCATAACTACACTGAACCATAGTTACACTGAACCATAGTTACACTGAACCATAACTACACTGAACCATAGTTACACTGAACCATAGCTACACTGAACCATAACTACACTGAACCATAGTTACACTGAACCATAGTTACACTGAACCATAGTTACACTTAACCATAGCTACACTGAACCATAGTTACACTGAACCATAGTTACACTGAAACGCAGATACACTGAACTGTAGCTCCACTGAACCATAACTACACTGAACCATAGCTACACTGAACCATAGCTACACTGAACCATAACTACACTGAACCATAACTACACTGAACCATAGTTACACTGAACCATAGTTACACTGAACCATAGCTACACTGAACCATAGTTACACTGAACCATAACTACACTGAACCATAGTTACACTGAACCATAACTACACTGAACCATAGTTACACTGAACCATAGTTATACTAAAACATATCAACACTGAACCATAGCTACACTGAACCATAACTACACTGAACCATAGTTACACTGAACCATAGTTACACTGAACCATAACTACACTGAACCATAGTTACACTGAACCATAGTTACACTGAACCATAGCTACACTGAACCATAGTTACACTGAACCATAGATACACTGAACCATAGTTACACTGAACCATAGTTACACTGAACCATGGTTAAACTGAACCATAGATACACTGAACCATAGATACACTGAACCATAGTTACACTGAACCATAATTACACTGAACCATAACTACACTGAACCATAGTTACACTGAACCATAGTTATACTAAAACATATCAACACTGAACCATAGCTACACTGAACCATAACTACACTGAACCATAGTTACCCTGAACCATAGTTACACTGAACCATAACTACACTGAACCATTGTTACACTGAACCATAACTACACTGAACCATAGTTACACTGAACCATAACTACACTGAACCATAGTTACACTGAACCATAGTTACACTGAACCATAGCTACACTGAACCATAGTTACACTGAACCATAGTTACACTGAACCATAACTACACTGAACCATAGTTACACTGAACCATAGTTATACTAAAACATATCAACACTGAACCATAGCTACACTGAACCATAGTTACACTGAACCATAGTTACACTGAACCATGGTTAAACTGAACCATAGCTACACTGAACCATAGCTAAACTGAACCATAGCTACACTGAACCGTAGCTACACTGACATGTAGCTACACTGAACCATAGCTACACTGAACCGTAACTACACTGAACCATAGTTACACTGAACCATAGTTACACTGAACCATGGTTAAACTGAACCATAGATACACTGAACCATAGATACACTGAACCATAGTTACACTGAACCATAACTACACTGAACCATAACTACACTGAACCATAACTACACTGAACCATAGATACACTGAACCATAGTTATACTAAAACATATCAACACTGAACCATAGCTACACTGAACCATAACTACACTGAACCATAGTTACACTGAACCATAGTTACACTGAACCATAGTTACACTGAACCATAGTTACACTGAACCATGGATAAACTGAACCATAGTTACACTGAACCATAGATACACTGAACCATAGTTACACTGAACAATAGTTATACTAAAACATATCAACACTGAACCATAGCTACACTGAACCATAGTTACACTGAACCATAGTTACACTGAACCATAGATACACTGAACCATAGTTACACTGAACCATAGTTACACTGAACCATGGTTAAACTGAACCATAGATACACTGAACCATAGCTACACTGAACCATAGTTACACTGAACCATACTTACACTGAACCATAACTACACTGAACCATAACTACACTGAACCATAGTTACACTGAACCATAGTTATACTAAAACATATCAACACTGAACCATAGCTACACTGAACCACAACTGCACTGAACCATAGTTACACTGAAACATAGCTACACTGAACCATAGTTACACTGAACCATAACTACACTGAATCATAGCTACACTTAACCATAACTACACTGAACCATAACTACACTGACATGTAGCTACACTGAACCATAGCTACACTGAACCATAGTTACACTGAACCATAGATACACTGAACCATAACTACACTGAACCATAGTTACACTGAACCATAGTTACACTGAACCATAACTACACTGAACCATAACTGCACTGAACCATAGTTACACTGAACCATAGTTACACTGAACCATAGTTACACTGAACCATAGATACACTGAACCATAGATACACTGAACCATAGTTACACTGAACCATGCTTACACTGAACCATAACTACACTGAACCATAACTACACTGAACCATAACTACACTGAACCATAGTTACACTGAACCATAGCTACACTGAATCATAGCTACACTTAACCATAACTACACTGAACCATAACTACACTGACATGTAGCTACACTGAACCATAGCTACACGGAACCATAGTTACACTGAACCATAACTACACTGAACCATAGTTACACTGAACCATAGTTATACTAAAACATATCAACACTGAACCATAGCTACACTGAACCATAACTACACTGAATCATAGCTACACTTAACCATAACTACACTGAACCATAACTACACTGACATGTAGCTACACTGAACCATAGCTACACTGAACCATAGTTACACTGAACCATAGATACACTGAACCATAACTACACTGAACCATAACTACACTGAACCATAGTTACACTGAACCATAGCTACACTGAACCATAGTTACACTGAACCATAGTTACACTGAACCATAACTACACTGAACCATAGCTACACTGAACCATAGTTACACTGAACCATAACTACACTGAACCATAGTTACACTGAACCATAGATACACTGAACCATAGTTACACTGAACCATAACTACACTGAATCATAGCTACACTTAACCATAACTACACTGAACCATAACTACACTGACATGTAGCTACACTGAACCATAGCTACACTGAACCATAGTTACACTGAACCATAGATACACTGAACCATAGTTACACTGAACAATGCTTACACTGAACCATAACTACACTGAACCATAACTACACTGAACCATAGTTACACTGAACCATAGTTATACTAAAACATATCAACACTGAACCATAGCTACACTGAACCGTAGCTACACTGATATGTAGCTACACTGAACCATAGCTACACTGAACCGTAGCTACACTGACATGTAGCTACACTGAACCATAGTTACACTGAACCATAGTTACACTGAACCATAACTACACTGAACCATAGTTACACTGAACCGTAGCTACACTGAACCATAGTTACACTGAACCGTAGCTACACTGATATGTAGCTACACTGAACCATAGCTACACTGAACCGTAGCTACACTGACATGTAGCTACACTGAACCATAGCTACACTGAACCATAGTTACACTGAACCATAGATACACTGAACCATAGTTACACTGAACCATAGCTACACTGAACCATAGTTACACTGAACCATTGTTACACTGAACCATAACTACACTGAACCACAACTGCACTGAACCATAGTTACACTGAACCATAGTTACACTGAACCATAGTTACACTGAACCATGGTTAAACTGAACCATAGATACACTGAACCATAGTTACACTGAACCATAACTACACTGAACCATAGTTACACTGAACCATTGTTACACTGAACCATAGCTACACTGAACCATAGTTACACTGAACCATAACTACACTGAACCACAACTGCACTGAACCATAATTACACTGAACCATAGCTCCACTGAACCATAGTTACACTGAACCATAACTACACTGAACCATAGTTACACTGAACCATAGTTACACTGAACCATAACTACACTGAACCATAGTTACACTGAACCATTGTTATACTAAAACATATCAACACTGAACCATAGCTACACTGAACCATAGATACACTGAACCATAGATACACTGAACCATATCTACACTGAACCATATCTACACTGAACCACAACTGCACTGAACCATAGTTACACTGAACCATAGCTACACTGAACCATAGTTACACTGAACCATAGTTGCACTGAACCATAGCTACACTGAACCATAGTTACACTGAACCATAGTTATACTAAAACATATCAACACTGAACCATAGCTACACTGAACCACAACTGCACTGAACCATAGTTACACTGAACCATAGCTACACTGAACCATAGTTACACTGAACCATAGTTACACTGAACCATAGTTACACTGAACCATAGTTACACTGAACCATAGTTACACTGAACCATAACTACACTGAACCATAGTTACACTGAACCATAGTTACACTGAACCATAGCTACACTGAACCATAGTTACACTGAACCATAGTTACACTGAACCATAGTTACACTGAACCATAACTACACTGAACCATAGCTACACTGAACCATAGTTACACTGAACCATAGATACACTGAACCATAGTTACACTGAACCATAGTTACACTGAACCATGGTTAAACTGAACCATAGATACACTGAACCATAGATACACTGAACCATAGTTACACTGAACCATGCTTACACTGAACCATAGCTACACTGAACCATAGCTACACTGACATGTAGCTACACTGAACCATAGCTACACTGAACCATAGTTACACTGAACCATAGATACACTGAACCATAGTTACACTGAACCATAACTACACTGAACCATAGTTACACTGAACCATAGATACACTGAACCATAACTACACTGAACCGTAGCTACACTGAACCATAGTTACACTGAACCATAGCTACACTGAACCATAGTTACACTGAACCATAGTTGCACTGAACCATGGTTAAACTGAACCATAGATACACTGAACCATAGATACACTGAACCATAGTTACACTGAACCATGCTTACACTAAACCATAACTACACTGGCCATAGTTACACTGAACCATAACTACACTGAACCATAGTTACACTGAACCATAGTTATACTAAAACATTTCAACACTGAACCATAGCTACACTGAACCATAACTACACTGAACCATAGTTACACTGAACCATAGTTATACTAAAACATATCAACACTGAACCATAGCTACACTGAACCATAACTACACTGAACCATAGTTACACTGAACCATAGTTACACTGAACCATAGCTACACTGAACCATAGTTACACTGAACCATAGTTGCACTGAACCATGGTTACACTGAACCATAGTTACACTGAACCATAGTTACACTGAACCATAGTTACACTGAACAATAGTTACACTGAACCATAACTACACTGAACCATAACTACACTGAACCATAGTTATACTGAACCATAGTTATACTAAAACATATCAACACTGAACCATAGCTACACTGAACCATAACTACACTGAACCATAGTTACACTGAACCATAGTTACACTGAACCATAACGACACTGAACCATAGCTACACTGAACCGTAGCTACACTGAACCATAGTTACACTGAACCATAGCTACACTGAACCATAGCTACACTGAACCGTAGCTACACTGAACCATAGTTACACTGAACCATAGCTACACTGAACCATAGTTACACTGAACCATAGTTGCACTGAACCATAGTTATACTAAAACATTTCAACACTGAACCATAGCTACACTGAACCATAACTACACTGAACCATAGCTACACTGAACCATAGTTACACTGAACCATAACTACACTGAACCATAGTTACACTGAACCATAGTTACACTGAACCATAGCTACACTGACATGTAGCTACACTGAACCATAGCTACACTGAACCGTAGCTACACTGAAATGTAGCTACACTGAACCATAGCTACACTGAACAGTAACTACNAACTGTAGCTACACTGAACCATAACTACACTGAACCATAGCTACACTGAACCGTAGCTACACTGAACCGTAGCTACACTGAACCATAGTTACACTGAACCATAGTTATACTAAAACATAGTTACACTCAACCATAGCTACACTGAACCATAACTACACTGAACCATAGTTACACTGAACCATAGTTACACTGAACCATAACTACACTGAACCATAGCTACACTGAACCATAGTTACACTGAACCATAACTACACTGAACCATAGTTACACTGAACCATAGCTACACTGAACCATAGTTACACTGAACCATAGTTACACTGAACCATAACTACACTGAACCATAGTTACACTGAACCATAGTTATACTAAAACATTTCAACACTGAACCATAGCTACACTGAACCATAACTACACTGAACCATAGTTACACTGAACCATAGATACACTGAACCACAACTACACTGAACCATAGTTACACTGAACCATAGTTACACTGAACCATAACTACACTGAACCATAGTTACACTGAACCATAGTTACACTGAACCATAATTACACTGAACCATAGTTACACTGAACCATAGTTACACTGAACCATAACTACACTGAACCATAGTTACACTGAACCATAGCTACACTGAACCATAACTACACTGACATGTAGCTACACTGAACCATAGCTACACTGAACCATAGTTACACTGAACCATAGATACACTAAACCATAGTTACACTGAACCATAACTACACTGAACCATAGTTACACTGAACCATAGTTACACTGAACCATGGTTAAACTGAACCATAGATACACTGAACCATAGATACACTGAACCATAGTTACACTGAACCATGCTTACACTGAACCATAGCTACACTGAACCATAGCTACACTGAATCATAGCTACACTTAACCATAACTACACTGAACCATAGCTACACTGAACCATAGTTACACTGAACCATAGATACACTGAACCATAGTTACACTGAACCATAGTTACACTGAACCATGGTTAAACTGAACCATAGATACACTGAACCATAGATACACTGAACCATAGTTACACTGAACCATAGCTACACTGAACCATAGTTACACTGAACCATAGTTGCACTGAACCATAATTACACTGAACCATAGCTCCACTGAACCATAGTTACACTGAACCATAACTACACTGAACCATAGTTACACTGAACCATAGCTACACTGAACCATAACTACACTGAACCATAGTTACACTGAACCATAGTTATACTAAAACATATCAACACTGAACCATAGCTACACTGAACCATAACTACACTGAACCATAGTTACACTGAACCATAGTTACACTGAACCATAGTTACACTGAACCATAACTACACTGAACCACAACTGCACTGAACCATAGTTACACTGAACCATAGCTACACTGAACCATAGTTACACTGAACCATAGTTACACTGAACCATAATTACACTGAACCATAGCTCCACTGAACCATAGTTACACTGAACCATAACTACACTGAACCATAGTTACACTGAACCATAGTTATACTAAAACATATCAACACTGAACCATAGCTACACTGAACCATAACTACACTGAACCATAGTTACACTGAACCATAGTTACACTGAACCATAGTTACACTGAACCATAACTACACTGAACCATAGCTACACTGAACCATAACTACACTGAACCATAACTACACTGAACCATAGTTACACTGAACCATAACTACACTGAACCATAGTTACACTGAACCATAGATACACTGAACCATAACTACACTGAACCACAACTGCACTGAACCATAGTTACACTGAACCATAGCTACACTGAACCATAGTTACACTGAACCATAGTTACACTGAACCATAGTTACACTGAACCATAACTACACTGAACCATAGTTACACTGAACCATAGTTATACTAAAACATATCAACACTGAACCATAGCTACACTGAACCATAACTACACTGAACCATAGTTACACTGAACCATAGTTACACTGAACCATAACTACACTGAACCATAACTACACTGAACCATAGTTATACTGAACCATAGTTATACTAAAACATATCAACACTGAACCATAGTTACACTGAACCATAGATACACTGAACCATAACTACCCTGAACCATAGTTACACTGAACCATAACTACACTGAACCATAACTACACTGAACCATAGTTATACTAAAACATAGCAACACTGAACCATAGATACACTGAACCATAACTACACTGAACCATAGGTACACTGAACCATAGTTACACTGAACCATAACTACACTGAACCATAACTACACTGACCCATAGCTACACTGAACCATAGCTACACTGAACCATAGTTACACTGAACCATAGATACACTAAACCATAGTTACACTAAACCATAGTTACACTGAACCATAGCTACACTGAACCATAACTACACTGAACCATAGTTACACTGAACCATAGTTACACTGAACCATAACTACACTGAACCATAGTTACACTGAACCATAGTTATACTAAAACATATCAACACTGAACCATAGTTACACTGAACCATAGTTATACTAAAACATTTTACACTGAACCATAGCTACACTGAACCATAACTACACTGAACCATAGTTACACTGAACCATAGTTACACTGAACCATAGTTACACTGAACCATAGTTACACTGAACCATAGTTACACTGAACCATGCTTACACTGAACCATAGCTACACTGAACCATAGCTACACTGAATCATAGCTACACTTAACCATAACTACACTGAACCATAGTTACACTGAACCATAGTTACACTGAACCATAGCGACACTGAACCATAGTTACACTGAACCATAACTACACTGAACCATAGTTACACTGAACCATAGTTACACTGAACCATAGTTAAACTGAACCATAGATACACTGAACCATAGATACACTGAACCATAGTTACACTGAACCATGCTTACACTGAACCATAGCTACACTCAACCATAGCTACACTGAACCATAGTTACACTGAACCATAGATACACTAAACCATAGTTACACTGAACCATAACTACACTGAACCATAGTTACACTGAACCATAGTTACACTGAACCATAACTACACTGAACCATAGTTACACTGAACCATAGTTACACTGAACCATAGTTACACTGAACCATAGTTATACTAAAACATATCAACACTGAACCATAGCTACACTGAACCATAATTACACTAAACCATAGTTACACTGAACCATAATTACACTGAACCATACATACACTGAACCATAGCTACACTGAACCATAGCTACACTGAACCATAGTTACACTGAACCATAACTACACTGAACCATAGTTACACTGAACCATAGTTAGACTAAAACATCTCAACACTGAACCATAACTACACTGAACCATAACTACACTGAACCATAGTTACACTGAACCATAACTACACTGAACCATAGTTACACTGAACCATAGTTACACTGAACCATATCTACACTGAACCATAGCTACACTGAACCATAGTTACACTGAACCATAACTACACTGAACAATAGTTACACTGAACCATAGCTACACTGAACCATAACTACCCTGAACCATAGCTACACTGAACCATAGTTATACTAAACCATATCTACACTGAACCATAGCTACACTGAACCATAGTTATACTAAAACATTTCTACACTGAACCATAGCTACACTGAACCATAACTACACCGAACCATAGTTACACTGAACCATAGTTACACTGAACCATAACTACACTGAACCATAGCTACACTAAACCATAGCTACACTGAACCATAGCTACACTGAACCATAACTACACTGAACCATAGCTACACTCAACCATAGCTACACTGAACCATAACTACACTGAACCATAGCTACACTGAACATAGTTACACTGAACCATAGCTACACTGAACCATAGTTACACTGAACCATAGATACACTGAACCATAACTACACTGAACCATAGTTACACTGAACCATAGCTACACTGAACCATAGCTACACTGAACCATAACTACACTGAACCATAACTACACTGAACCATAGCTACACTGAACCATAACTACACTGAACCATAACTACACTGACATGTAGCTACACTGAACCATAGCTACACTGAACAATAGTTACACTGAACCATAGATACACTGAACCACAACTGCACTGAACCATAGTTACACTGAACCATAGCTACACTGAACCATAGTTACACTGAACCATAGTTACACTGAACCATAACTACACTGAATCATAGCTACACTTAACCATAACTACACTGAACCATAACTACACTGACATGTAGCTACACTGAACCATAGCTACACTGAACAATAGTTACACTGAACCATAACTACACTGAACCACAACTACACTGAACCATAGTTACACTGAACCATAGCTACACTGAACCATAGTTACACTGAACCATAGTTGCACTGAACCATAATTACACTGAACCATAGCTCCACTGAACCATAACTACACTGAACCATAACTACACTGAACCATAGTTACACTGAACCATAGTTATACTAAAACATATCAACACTGAACCATAGCTACACTGAACCATAGCTACACTGATCCATAGCTACACTGAACCATAGTTACACTGAACCATAATTACACTGAACCATAGCTCCACTGAACCATAGTTACACTGAACCATAGTTATACTAAACCATATCTACACTGAACCATATCTACACTGAACCATAGTTACACTGAACCATAGTTACACTGAACAATAGTTACACTTAACCATAACTACACTTAACCATAGTTACACTGAACCATACATACACTGAACCATAACTACACTGAACCATAGTTACACTGAACCATAACTACACTGAACCATAGTTACACTGAACCATAGTTACACTGAACCATAACTACACTGAACCATAGTTACACTGAACCATAGTTACACTGAACCATAACTACACTGACCCATAGTTACACTGAACCATAGTTATACTAAAACATATCAACACTGAACCATAGCTACACTGAACCATAACAACACTGAACCATAGATACACTGAACCATAACTACACTGAACCATAGCTACACTGAACCATAGTTACACTGAACCATAACTACACTGACCTATAGCTACACTGAACCATAGCTACACTGAACCATAGTTACACTGAACCATATATACACTGAACCATAGTTACACTGAACCATAGTTATACTAAAACATATCAACACTGAACCATAGCTACACTGAACCATAGCTACACTGAACCGTAGCTACACTGACATGTAGCTACACTGAACCATAACTACACTGAATCATAGCTACACTGAACCATAACTACACTGAACCATAGCTACACTGAACCATAGCTACACTGAACCATAGCTACACTGAACCATAGTTACACTGAACAATAGTTACACTGAACCATAATTACACTGAACCATAGCTACACTGAACCATAGCTACACTGAATCATAACTACACTGACAATAGTTACACTGAACCATAACTACACTGAACCACAACTGCACTGAACCATAGTTACACTGAACCATAACTACACTGAACCATAGTTACACTGAACCATAGTTACACTGAACCATAACTACACTGAACCATAGTTACACTGAACCATAGTTACACTGAACCATAGATACACTGAACCATAACTACACTGAACCATAGTTACACTGAACCATAGTTATACTAAAACATATCAACACTGAACCATAGCTACACTGAACCATAACTACACTGAACCACAGTTACACTGAACCATAGTTACACTGAACAATAGTTACACTGAACCATAACTACACTGAACCACAACTGCACTGAACCATAGTTACACTGAACCATAGCTACACTGAATCATAGTTACACTGAACCATAGTTGCACTGAACCATAATTACACTGAACCATAGCTCCACTGAACCATAGTTACACTGAACCATAACTACACTAAACCATAGTTACACTGAACCATAGCTACACTGAACCATAGATACACTGAACCATAACTACACTGAACCATAGTTACACTGAACCATAACTACACTGAACCATAGTTACAATGAACCATAGATACACTGAACCATAACTACACTGAACCATAGTTACACTGAACCATAACTACACTGAACCATAGTTACACTGAACCATAGTTACACTGAACCATAGCTACACTGAACCATAGTTACACTGAACCATAGATACACTGAACCATAGTTACACTGAACCATGCTTACACTGAACCATAGCTACACTGAACCATAGCTACACTGAATCATAACTACACTGACCATAGTTACACTGAACCATAACTACACTGAACCACAACTGCACTGAACCATAGTTACACTGAACCATAGCTACACTGAACCATAGTTACACTGAAACATAGTTACACTGAACCATAACTACACTGAACCATAACTACACTGAATCATAACTGCACTGAACCATAGTTACACTGAACCATAGTTACACTGAACCATAGTTACGCTGAACCATAACTACACTGAACCACAACTGCACTGAACCATAGTTACACTGAACCATAGTTACACTGAACCATAGTTACGCTGAACCATTGTTACACTGAACGATAACTACACTGAACCATAACTACACTGAACCATAACTACACTGAACCATAACTACACTGAACCATAGTTACACTGAACCATAGTTACACTGAACCATAGCTACACTGAACCATAGTTACGCTGAACCATTGTTACACTGAACCATAACTACACTGAACCGTAGTTAAACTGAACCATAGTTACACTGAACCATAACTACACAGGAGCTATGATTCAGTGTGTTATGGTTCAGTGTAGTTATGGTTCAGTGTAGTTATGGTTCAGTGTAGTTATGGTTCAGTGTAGTTAAACTGAACCATAGTTACACTGAACCATAACTACACTGAACCATAACTACACTGAACCATAACACACTGAATCATAGCTCCTGTGTACATTTGTAAATATGTACAAATGACAAAAATCTCAATTGGTGTTTTTGTTGCTGTCCAGCCTTTAGCTTTGCTATACTGAGGACAAATATGTGATTATCAAAAGCAATGAAAATACTTTGTGGTGAAAAGAAATTAATTTCCATACTTCCAATCCATTATCACTGTTTTGTTTTGTTCTCTGGTTAATGTTGACCCCTCTGCATCAGTTTAACATATTAAACTTGGCACTTCTTTATCTGGCTTTATTAAAGTGGATTTTCAGTTGTTTGCCGAGTCTTTATTCATTGAGTGGTTTTAAATCCACTATTTAGATTTCCATGATTCCAAGGCCATTCTTTCCTTGAGTTATTGGGTCTCTCTCCTCCACTAATGTTGCACTAACTAATGTTCTTTTTGGTGAATGATGGATTTGACTGATTTAAAGCCTGATATAATGAGATGAAACATTTCCTGCTCACATGATGGTTCTGGCTGCAAGTAAAGATGAGCACAGAAAAATTTGTGTTGTAACTAAAGAGGTTGGAGTTAAATGTTTTCAGTCCGACGTTCTCAGAAAACCAGATACCAGTGTCAAAATCCTGCCAGCAAAAGCAACTATAATTATAGTTGCCCTTAGTCTATAGGCTTCATCTGCCATGCTTTAATCACAGATTGTCTGGATTGATTTAAATNCCATAACTACACTGAACCGTAGCTACACTGACCTGTAGCTACACTGAACCATAGCTACACTGAACCATAGTTACACTGAACCATAGATACACTGAACCATAACTACACTGAACCATGGTTACACTGAACCACAGTTACACTGAACCATAACTACACTGAACCATAGTTACACTGAACCATAGTTACACTGAACCATAACTACACTGAACCATAGTTACACTGAACCATAGTTACACTGAACCATAACTACACTGAACCATAACTACACTGAACCATAGTTACACTGAACCATAGTTACACTGAACCATAGTTACACTGAACCATAACTACACTGAACCATAGTTACACTGAACCATAGTTACACTGAACCATAACTACACTGAATCATAGCTACACTTAACCATAACTACACTGAACCATAACTACACTGACATGTAGCTACACTGAACCATAGCTACACTGAACCATAGTTACACTGAACCATAGTTACACTGAACCATAACTACACTTAACCATAGTTACACTGAACCATAGCTACACTGAACCATAGATACACTGAACCATAGATACACTGAACCATAGTTACACTGAACCATAACTACACTGAACCATAGTTACACTGAACCATAGTTACACTGAACCATAACTACACTGAACCATAGTTACACTGAACCATAGTTACACTGAACCACAGCTACACCGAACCATAGCTACACTGAACCATAGTTACACTGAACCATAACTACACTGAACCATAGTTACACTGAACCATAGCTACACTGAACCATAGTTACACTGAACCATAGTTATACTAAAACATTTCAACACTGAACCATAGCTACACTGAACCATAACTACACTGAACCATAGTTACACTGAACCATAGTTACACTGAACCATAACTACACTGAACCATAGTTATACTGAACCATAGTTACACTGAACCATAACTACACTGAACCATAACTACACTGAACCATAGTTACACTGAACCATAGTTATACTAAAACATATCAACACTGAATCATAGTTACACTGAACCACAACTACACTGAATCATAGCTACACTGAACCATAGTTACACTGAACCATAACGACACTGAACCATAGCTACACTGAACCGTAGCTACACTGAACCATAGTTACACTGAACCATAGCTACACTGAACCGTAGCTACACTGACATGTAGCTACACTGACATGTAGCTACACTGAACCATAACTACACTGAATCATAGCTACACTGAACCATAACTACACTGAACCATAGCTACACTGAACCATAGATACACTGACATGTAGCTACACTGAAACATAGCTACACTGAACCGTAGCTACACTGACATGTAGCTACACTGAACCATAGCTACACTGAACCGTAGCTACACTGATATGTAGCTACACTGAACCATAGCTACACTGAACCGTAGCTACACTGACATGTAGCTACACTGAACCATAGCTACACTGAACAGTAACTACACTGAACCATAGCTACACTTAACCATAGATCAGGGGTGGGCAACTCCAGGCCTCGAGGGCCACTATCCTGCACATTTTAGATTTTCCCCTGTTTCACCACACCTGATTCAAATCTTCAACCTCTCAGCAAGTCCTATAGAAGCCTGTTAACGACCTGTTCATTTGCAGCAGGTGTGGTGAAACGGGAACATCTAAAATGTACAGGATAGTGGCCCTCGAGGCCTGGAGTTGCCCACCCCTGCCATAGATACACTGAACTGTAACTACACTGAACCGTAGTTACACTGAACTGTAGTTACATTAAACCATAGTTAGACTGAACTGTAGTTACACCGAACCATAGTTACACTGAACCATAGTTACACTGAACCATAACTACACTGAACAATAGTTACACTGAACCATAACTACACTGAACCACAACTGCACTGAACCATAGTTACACTGAACCATAGCTACACTGAACCATAGTTACACTGAACCATAGTTGCACTGAACCATAACTACACTGAACCATAGTTACACTGAACCATGGTTAAACTGAACCATAGATACACTGAACCATAGATACACTGAACCATAGTTACACTGAACCATGCTTACACTGAACCATAACTACACTGAACCATAGTTACACTGAACCATAGTTACACTGAACCATAACTACACTGAACCATAGTTACACTGAACCATAACTACACTGAACCATAGTTACACTGAACCATAGTTATACTAAAACATATCAACACTGAACCATAGTTACACTGAACCATAGCTACACTGAACCATAGTTACACTGAACCATAGCTACACTGAACCATAGTTACACTGAACCATAGTTACACTGAACCATAGTTACACTGAACCATAACTACACTGAACCATAACTACACTGAACCATAGTTATACTGAACCATAGTTATACTAAAACATATCAACACTGAACCATAGCTACACTGAACCATAACTACACTGAACCATAGTTACACTGAACCATAGTTACACTGAACCATAGTTACACTGAAGCATAACTACACTGAACCATAACTACACTGAACCATAGTTACACTGAACCATAGCTACACTGAACCATAGTTACACTGAACCATAGTTACACTGAACCATAGTTACACTGAACCATAGCTACACTGAACCATAACTACACTGAACCATAGTTACACTGAACCATAGTTACACTGAACCATAACTACACTGAACTATAGTTACACTGAACCATGGTTAAACTGAACCATAGATACACTGAACCATAGATACACTGAACCATAGTTACACTGAACCATGGTTACACTGAACCATAACTACACTGAACCATAACTACACTGAACCATAGTTACACTGAACCATAGTTATACTAAAACATATCAACACTGAACCATAGCTACACTGAACCATAACTACACTGAACCATAGTTACACTGAACCATAGTTACACTGAACCATAACTACACTGAACCATAACTACACTGAACCATAGTTACACTGAACCATAGTTATACTAAAACATATCAACACTGAACCATAGCTACACTGAACCATAACTACACTGAACCATAGTTACACTGAACCATAGTTACACTGAACCATAACTACACTGAACCATAACTACACTGAACCATAGTTATACTGAACCATAGTTATACTAAAACATATCAACACTGAACCATAGCTACACTGAACCATAACTACACTGAACCATAGTTACACTGAACCATAGTTACACTGAACCATAACTACACTGAACCATAACTACACTGAACCATAGTTACACTGAACCATAGTTACACTAAACCATATCAACACTGAACCATAGTTACACTGAACCATAGATACACTGAACCATAACTACCCTGAACCATAGTTACACTGAACCATAGTTACACTGAACCATAACTACACTGAACTATAGTTACACTGAACCATAGTTACACTGAACCATAGCTACACTGAACCATAGTTACACTGAACCATAGATACACTGAACCATAGTTACACTGAACCATGGTTAAACTGAACCATAGATACACTGAACCATAGATACACTGAACCATAGTTACACTGAACCATGCTTACACTAAACCATAACTACACTGGCCATAGTTACACTGAACCATAACTACACTGAACCATAGTTACACTTAACCATAGCTACACTGAACCATAGTTACACTGAACCATAACTACACTGAATCATAGCTACACTTAACCATAACTACACTGAACCATAACTACACTGACATGTAGCTACACTGAACCNATACACTGAACTGTAGCTCCACTGAACCATAACTACACTGAACCATAGTTACACTGAACCATAGTTATACTAAAACATATCAACACTGAACCATAGTTACACTGAACCATAGATACACTGAACCATAGTTACACTGAACCATAGTTACACTGAACCATGGTTAAACTGAACCATAGATACACTGAACCATAGATACACTGAACCATAGTTACACTGAACCATAACTACACTGAACCATAGTTACACTGAACCATAGTTACACTGAAGCATAAGTACACTGAACCATAACTACACTGAACCATAGTTACACTGAACCATAGTTATACTAAAACATTTCAACACTGAACCATAGCTACACTGAACCATAGTTACACTGAACCATAGTTACACTGAACCATAGTTACACTGAACCATAGTTGCACTGAACCATAGCTACACTGAACCATAGCTACACTGAACAGTAACTACACTGAACCATAGCTACACTTAACCATAGATCAGGGGTGGGCAACTCCAGGCCTCGAGGGCCACTATCCTGCACATTTTAGATTTTCCCCTGTTTCACCACACCTGATTCAAATCTTCAACCTCTCAGCAAGTCCTATAGAAGCCTGTTAACGACCTGTTCATTTGCAGCAGGTGTGGTGAAACGGGAACATCTAAAATGTACAGGATAGTGGCCCTCGAGGCCTGGAGTTGCCCACCCCTGCCATAGATACACTGAACTGTAACTACACTGAACCGTAGTTACACTGAACTGTAGTTACATTAAACCATAGTTAGACTGAACTGTAGTTACACCGAACCATAGTTACACTGAACCATAGTTACACTGAACCATAACTACACTGAACAATAGTTACACTGAACCATAACTACACTGAACCACAACTGCACTGAACCATAGTTACACTGAACCATAACTACACTGAACAATAGTTACACTGAACCATAACTACACTGAACCACAACTGCACTGAACCATAGTTACACTGAACCATAGCTACACTGAACCATAGTTACACTGAACCATAGTTGCACTGAACCATAACTACACTGAACCATAGCTACACTGAACCATAGTTACACTGAACCATAGCTACACTGAACCATAGTTACACTGAACCATAGTTACACTGAACCATAACTACACTGAACCATAGCTACACTGAACCATAGTTACACTGAACCATAGCTACACTGAACCATAGTTACACTGAACCATAGTTACACTGAACCATAATTACACTGAACCATAGCTACACTGAACCATAGTTACACTGAATCATAACTACACTGACCATAGTTACACTGAACCATAACTACACTGAACCATAGTTACACTGTACCATAGTTATACTAAAACATATACACTGAACCATAGTTACACTGAACCATAACTACACTGAACCATAGTTACACTGAACCATTGATACACTGAACCATAACTACACTGAACCATAGTTACACTGAACCATAGTTATACTAAAACATATCAACACTGAACCATAGCTACACTGAACCATAACTACACTGAACCATAGTTACACTGAACCATAGTTACACTGAACAATAGTTACACTGAACCATAACTACACTGAACCACAACTGCACTGAACCATAGTTACACTGAACCATAGCTACACTGAACCATAGTTACACTGAATCATAACTACACTGACCATAGTTACACTGAACCATAACTACACTGAACCATAGTTACACTGAACCATAGTTATACTAAAACATTTCAACACTGAACCATAGCTACACTGAACCATAACTACACTGAACCATAGTTACACTGAACCATATGTACACTGAACCATAGGTACNATACTAAAACATATCAACACTGAACCATAGCTACACTGAACCATAGCTACACTGAACCATAGTTACACTGAACCATAGTTACACTGAACCATAACTACACTGAACCATAACTACACTGACATGTAGCTACACTGAACCATAGTTACACTGAACCATAACTACACTGAACCATAGCTACACTGAACCATAGTTACACTGAACCATAACTACACTGAATCATAGCTACACTGAACCATAACTACACTGAACCATAACTACACTGACATGTAGCTACACTGAACCATAGCTACACTGAACCGTAGCTACACTGATATGTAGCTACACTGAACCATAGTTACACTGAACCATAGTTACACTGAACCATAGATACACTGAACCATAGTTACACTGAACCATAGTTACACTGAACCATGGTTAAACTGAACCATAGATACACTGAACCATAGATACACTGAACCATAGTTACACTGAACCATGCTTACACTGAACCATAGCTACACTGAACCATAGCTACACTGAATCATAACTACACTGACCATAGTTACACTGAACCATAACTACACTGAACCATAGTTACACTGAACCATAGTTATACTAAAACATATCAACACTGAACCATAGCTACACTGAACCATAGTTACACTGAACCATAGTTACACTGAACCATAGTTACACTGAACCGTAGCTACACTGATATGTAGCTACACTGAACCATAGCTACACTGAACCATAGCTACACTGAACCATAACTACACTGACATGTAGCTACACTGAACCATAGTTACACTGAACCATAACTACACTGACCATAGTTACACTGAACCATAACTACACTGAACCATAGTTACACTGAACCATAGTTATACTAAAACATATCAACACTGAACCATAGCTACACTGAACCATAACTACACTGAACCATAGTTACACTCAACCATAGCTACACTGAACCATAGCTACACTGAATCATAACAACACTGACCATAGTTACACTGAACCATAACTACACTGACATGTAGCTACACTGAACCATAGTTACACTGAACCATAACTACACTGAACCATAGTTACACTGAACCATAACTACACTGAACCATAGTTACATTGAACCATAACTACACTGAACCATAGTTACACTGAACCATAACTACACTGAACCATAGTTACACTGAACCATAACTACACTGAACCATAGCTACACTGAACCATAGTTACACTGAACCATAGCTACACTGAACCATAGTTACACTGAACCATAGTTACACTGAACCATAACTACACTGAATCATAGCTACACTTAACCATAACTACACTGAACCATAACTACACTGACATGTAGCTACACTGAACCATAGTTACACTGAACCATAACTACACTGAACCATAGTTACACTGAACCATAGTTATACTAAAACATATCAACACTGAACCATAGCTACACTGAACCATAGTTACACTGAACCATAACTACACTGAACCATAGTTACACTGAACCATAACTACACTGAACCATAGTTACACTGAACCATAGATACACTGAACCATAACTACACTGAACCATAGTTACACTGAACCATAGTTACACTGAACCATAACTACACTGAACCATAGTTACACTGAACCATAGTTACACTGAACCATAGTTACACTGAACCATAGTTACACTGAACCATAGCTACACTGAACCATAGCTACACTGACATGTAGATACACTGAACCATAGCTACACTGAACCATAGCTACACTGAACCATAGTTACACTGAACCATAACTACACTGAACCATAGTTACACTGAACCATAGCTACACTGAACCATAACTACACTGAATCATAACTACACTGAACCATAGTTACACTGAACCATAACTACACTGAACCATAACTACAATGAACCATAGCTACACTGAACCATAGTTACACTGAACCATAACTACACTGAACCATAGTTACACTGAACCATAACTACACTGAACCATAACTACACTGAATCATAACTACACTGAACCATAGTTACACTGAACCATAACTACACTGAACCATAACTACACTGAACCATAGTTACACTGAACCATAACTACACTGAATCATAGCTACACTTAACCATAACTACACTGAACCATAACTACACTGACATGTAGCTACACTGAACCATAGTTACACTGAACCATAACTACACTGAACCATAACTACACTGAACCATAGTTACACTGAACCATAGTTATACTAAAACATATCAACACTGAACCATAGCTACACTGAACCATAGCTACACTGAATCATAACAACACTGACCATAGTTACACTGAACCATAGCTACACTGAACCATAGTTACACTGAACCATAGATACACTGAACCATAGTTACACTGAACCATAGCTACACTGAACCATAACTACACTGACATGTAACTACACTGAACCATACACTGAACCATAGTTACACTGAACCATAGTTACACTGAACCATAACTACACTGAACCATAGTTACACTGAACCATAGCTACACTGAACCATAGTTACACTGAACCATAGATACACTGAACCATAGTTACACTGAACCATAACTACACTGAACCATAGTTACACTGAACCATAGATACACTGAACCATAACTACACTGAACCATAGTTACACTGAACCATAGTTACACTGAACCATAACTACACTGAACCATAGCTACACTGAACCATAGCTACACTGAACCATAGTTACACTGAACCATAGCTACACTGAACCATAGTTACACTGAACCATAACTACACTGAACCATAGTTACACTGAACCATAACTACACTGAACCATAGTTACACTGAACCATAGATACACTGAACCATAACTACACTGAACCATAGTTACACTGAACCATAGTTACACTGAACCATAACTACACTGAACCATAGCTACACTGAACCATAGCTACACTGAACCATAACTACACTGAATCATAGCTACACTGAACCATAACTACACTGAACCATAGCTACACTGAACCGTAGCTACACTGAACCGTAGCTACACTGAACCATAGTTACACTGAACCATAGCTACACTGAACCGTAGCTACACTGACATGTAGCTACACTGAACCATAGCTACACTGAACCATAACTACACTGAACCATAGCTACACTGAACCGTAGTTACACTGACATGTAGCTACACTGAACCATAGCTACACTGAACCGTAGCTACACTGATATGTAGCTACACTGAACCATAGCTACACTGAACCGTAGCTACACTGACATGTNAAAACATAACTACACTGAACCATAACTACACTGAACCATAGTTACACTGAACCATAGTTACACTGAACCATAGTTACACTGAACCATAACTACACTGAACCATAGCTACACTGAACTGTAGCTACACTGAACCATAGCTACACTGAACCATAGATACACTGAATCATAACTACACTGACCATAGTTACACTGAACCATAACTACACTGAACCATAGTTACACTGAACCATAGTTACACTGAACCATAGCTACACTGAACCATAGCTACACTGAACCATAACTACACTGAACCATAGTTACACTGAACCATAGTTACACTGAACCATAGATACACTGAACCATAACTACACTGAACCATAGTTACACTGAACCATAGCTACACTGAACCATAGTTACACTGAACCATAGATACACTGAACCATAGTTACACTGAACCATAGCTACACTGAACCATAGTTACACTAAAACATATCAACACAAACCATAGATACACTGAACCATAGTTACTCTGAACCGTAGTTATACTGAGCCGTAGTTACACTGAACCATAGTTACACTGAACCATAGCTACACTTAACCATAGATACACTGAAACATAGTTACACTGAACCACGGTTACACTGAACTGTAACTACACTGAACCGTAGTTACACTGATCTGTAGTTACATTAAACCATAGTTAGACTGAACTGTAGCTACACTGAACCATAGTTACACTGAACCATAATTACACTGAACCATAGTTACACTGAACCATAGATACACTGAACCATAGCTACACTTAACCATAGATACACTGAACCATAGTTACTCTGAACCATAGTTACACTGAACCATAGTTACACTGAACCATAGTTACTCTGAACCATAGTTACTCTGAACCATAGTTACACTGAACCATAGTTACACTGAACCATAGCTACACTTAACCATAGATACACTGAAACATAGTTACACTGAACCACGGTTACACTGAACTGTAACTACACTGAACTGTAGTTACACTGAACCACGGTTACACTGAACTGTAACTACACTGAACCGTAGTTACACTGAACCACGGTTACACTGAACTGTAACTACACTGAACCGTAGTTACACTGAACCACGGTTACACTGAACTGTAACTACACTGAACCGTAGTTACACTGAACTGTAGGTACATTAAACCATAGTTAGACTGAACTGTAGCTACACTGAACTATAGATACACTGAACCGTAGTTAAACTGAACCATAGTTACACTGAACCATAACTACACTGAACCATAACTACACTGAACCATAACACACTGAATCATAGCTCCTGTGTACATTTGTAAATATGTACAAATGACAAAAATCTCAATTGGTGTTTTTGTTGCTGTCCAGCCTTTAGCTTTGCTATACTGAGGACAAATATGTGATTATCAAAAGCAATGAAAATACTTTGTGGTGAAAAGAAATTAATTTCCATACTTCCAATCCATTATCACTGTTTTGTTTTGTTCTCTGGTTAATGTCGACCCCTCTGCATCAGTTTGACATATTAAACTTGGCACTTCTTTATCTGGCTTTATTAAAGTGGATTTTCAGTTGTTTGCCGAGTCTTTATTCATTGAGTGGTTTTAAATCCACTATTTAGATTTCCATGATTCCAAGGCCATTCTTTCCTTCAGTTATTGGGTCTCTCTCCTCCACTAATGTTGCACTAACTAATGTTCTTTTTGGTGAATGATGGATTTGACTGATTTAAATCCTCATATAATGAGATGAAACATTTCCTGCTCACATGATGGTTCTGGCTGCAAGTAAAGATGAGCACAGAAAAATTTGTGTTGTAACTAAAGAGGTTGGAGTTAAATGTTTTCAGTCCGACGTTCTCAGAAAACCAGATACCAGTGTCAAAATCCTGCCAGCAAAAGCAACTATAATTATAGTTGCCCTTAGTCTATAGGCTTCATCTGCCATGCTTTAATCACAGATTGTCTGGATTGATTTAAATTAGGATGTTTTTTTTTGCCTCAGAAATGACTCGAATGAACATCATCATTATCTCATTTCACCTTTAAATCACTTTCTCTTCCCCCAAACCGCACTCAAAACAGCTGCAGTCTCTGGAAAGTGGTAAAACAGTACTTAGGTTTTAAATTAGCAGCTTCACTGAAGCCCTGAGTTTGTGTTGTTTTAGCAAATGGCTGCACCAACTGTTTTGTGGGATAGATGGTTGACAGTATTGCTGTTCTAGTAAAAATGAAGCAATGAAAAACTTCTTTGTATTAAGAGGAGATAAAGTGAACATGTTGAACCTTGGTGTCTGTCTGTCCAACAGATATAAACAAAACTTCACCCCATTTTATCTGTAAACTCAGAGGTCACTCATTCTTGTTGGGAAAAAACATATCCTGCAGTGAAAGGTCTAATTTATTTTAAAAAATCAAGAAATCCATCACATTTGACATACCTACAAAGTTACATCTAAAAGAACTGTGTATACCAATTTTATTTTTTAGCACGCATTTTCATCTTTTAAGGAAATTTTGTTTAAAATGTATGGTGTGTGGTTATAGGTCCATGTTATTGTAGTTGTCCTCAGCAATAGGTCACAATATTGATCAGTCAAGTCAAGTCAAGTTTATTATCAGGCCAAAAAGACTTTTAAAAACTCCCAAACTGTGAACACCTATATATCAAGTTAAAGAGAAGCGTCATAAATATATAAAACAATACATGAAGTGAACATCAAAAAATATTTTTTATTAAATTTTGCCTGTCAGAATTGTGTCCTCAGTTCCTGTCAACTCCATCAGATCAGTTTTATAAACGTATTTAAATCAGGCGATAGCAGTTCAGCTCTATCCCTGAGGATGCCTTTACTTTTCCCTGGGTGTGCTGAATGCAATACTACCACATATTCTGGTAAGTTTTAAACTTTTTGATATTTTAGACAAACAATGTAAATATTCCTATGGTCACAGCTGGACCATGTAAACATTATGATAAGTTTTTTAAATCATCATGAATTGAATTTAAGTAAATAAGTAAGTAATTTAAGTAAAGTTATTGAGACAGCTAGGAACTAAGAAAAAAATCAACCAGCTGCAGTGTACAATAAATGTTTTAGAGAGAAAATCCTTGCCTTTGTGTCAACTCCGTCAGACGTCAACTCCATCAGTTTCCATGTCTGACGGAGTTGACAAATCCAATAAAACCTCTTAATATGCTAATATTAAGTTATTTGTAAACTTAGTAAATGATTCAAATGTTATTGCATGGGTTTAGCCACATAAATGTACATATATAGTGTAACATGAACTACATTAGTTAACCATACTCTATGACCTACACTTCTAATGGTGCGTTCACACCGGTCCAAACATCAGGAGCATTAAGATTACATGTGGAGTCCGTCAGAGGGGCGTCAGAGTCTCTGTGGTGCTTTGTGAGCATTGGCAGCATCAACGTTTCAAGCTTTTCCTGTGTCTCAAGCTTTGCTGCTTGAAATGTGGACAACACAGATGTTCAGCTAGCTGAACCTTTGATGGTCTTGAAGCGGTGCATCAACCAATCAGAGCGTCTCATTGTAGTGATGTCACTGTATGTAACTTGAATGAAGCGGGAGCAGGAAAAACATTTTTTCAATAATGGAAGACAAGCTTATCGCTGATGCAACCGACGTCGATGTTATCTAGCTTAATCAAATAAAGCCAAGTCACTCTCTCGATATGATCCGCCATTGTTCAGAACATCTGACAACAGAGGAAGCCCC
>SSNP01000432.1:32810-50903 GCA_006937955.1 Pachypanchax playfairii
GCAGCTCCATGGTCCACAGGAAAGGTTCAACCTGTGCTTGACAGGAAGGATGTTTGTTGACTAAGACCCTGGTTTACACACATTTAGACATGGAGAGCACCTGCAGTGCTGCTGCTGAGAAGGATAAAATTAATTATTCCAGCAGAATTATTGATTGTACCGCTTCGTGCACACACAGAACAACAAACACCCCCCCCCCCCCCCCCCCCCACACACACACACACACACAGCCCGCGCCCTGACATGCAGAATATCAGCAGGGGGGCAGATTGAGACAAAACATCATGCGTCGTTTATAGGACCAACACAGAGGACATGATTTTTGATTTTTTTACAATTTTAAATTCTTTAAGTGTACCTGAAATTTCAGTCAGGACATATTTTGTGCAGTTCTTCTTGCACTTCATTCACCGCACTAATCATGTCCCTCTGTGCAGCCACTCGGTCGCCGCCCGGGACGACTCATTGGACGCTTCGTCCAGAGTCACTGGCAGGGGGCAACAAGATTTGGGTTTGTTTTATATTTTAATGACGGACACATTTAATCTGTATTTATTTATTTTTTTTGCCTCCACCTTCAGATCGGACCTTTTTATTTTATATCCACCACAGATCTCTCTGAAGAACTCACAGCATTGACGGTTTCAGTAACGCTGTGCCACTCTGTGGATTTTCTCTTATTTCCACTGCTGTGACCTCCAAAAAGAACTTCCTTTCATTTTTCCACCCACAAGTACCTCAATTTCTGCTACGGTGAAGTTGTGCTTCCTTGATCTTCCTTGATCTGCGGTCGTCTTCCTATTAGTGGAACGCTGTAACGAGTCGGGTCATGTATATACACAAGACACTTTGCATTGACCATTTACATCAGAAAGTGGGCGTGTTGAGGGTGGAATGTGATCCAGAAACACCTGAGCACATTTCTAGGCAATGTGATTTATAAAGGGGAGATTACGTGCAGCTGTGCGTACGTCATGTTTTATAAGTCACAAACTTACTTGGCGTAAGTAGATTTTTTTTGCCGAGCTTAAGTACGATTTTAGTAAAGATTCTACACAACGTTTTATAAATGAGACCCTAGCTCCCTGCAACCCTGAACAGGAAGGATCTTGGATGGATGGATGGCAGGACGGACGGACGGACGGACGGACGGACGGACGGACGGAAGGATGGATGATGGATGGACGGATGCTAAGGAATGTCAGTTTAAGATCACATACAGCAATACCATACACTTAGACACACACAAACACGCTTCCCTTCCTCCACCTACAAATACTCTTAAATGAAGACCAAGCAAATGGACAACTGACACAATATTAAATCGTCATCTGTCTAACAGTCTTCATTTATCCTTCCAGTTAGTCACATGACCCACACCAGAAAGACACTAGTGGACCAATACAAGCTAAAAGGTGGAGACAGAGATTGTGGAAGAGAGGAGTGAAAGAGGAGGAGGGGGGGACACAGGCTCGGTAACTAACGCAGGCAGGACGTTGCGGAACTTACGTAGGCCAAGAAATGTTTCTTCTTCTTCTGTTTGGGTGCATTACCACCACCTACTGGTAAGGAACAAGCTCATGTATTCTGGCTGGAATCAATAAGGGAATCGTTTGCAAAAAGGCAAACGATTCCATGGAATTGCAACAGTGGGAACCGGTCCTCAACAAGAACTGGTTTTCGATCCCCATCCCTAATGATTTCTGAAAGACAGAAATTACTTTGTAAAACATGATTTCCTCCTTCTTCACTTCTCATATATCTAGTTCAGCTCTGGGGCGCTGGAAAAAGTGCCCTCTGGAGGCGGGCTCTTAGATCGAATTACCCAATAGCAGATCTGCATTACCAAATGGAAGAACTTAATTTAGCTAATAAACACAGAGAAAATAACTTCACGAAGGGCGATTTTTGAAGTGCCCCAAACCACGTTAAATACCACGAGATTATCTGCTATCAAACAGCTGGTAAATAAGAAAGGAAAGCAGTCGAGGCTTCACTCGGAGCTAGCTGGATGTAGCTATGCTAACTCGGTTAGCAGCACTGATTCTGGATGGTTACAGGAGTGAGGAGGGAAAATATAAAGAAGAGAACACCAGGAGACACGTGGAGAACAGAAGTAAGAACAATGTTTTCTTTTTGTTTTCTGGTAGAATAAAACTGAACAGAAGGGAAACTTGTTAAACCCAGTGATAGAGAAGTCTGTAAAGAAAAACAAGTTGTTAGGAAGTTTAATATTATAACTAGTAGATGTCTGTAAGTTTATTATAATATAAAACCAGTTTTCCAGGTGTGTGACACCGTCCTGCTGCACATTGAGGAGTGTTTTATCTTCACTCAGCATCTCGTCAGTGTGACCTGCTGCATGGAGAACTGTCTCTACAGCACAGTGGGACGTTTCCTGAGACACACTGGACACAACTGTGGAGGTTTATCTAGTACTGGACAATTAAAATGATATTTAATCTTTATATTATATTAAATATTACTTAAAATACAACATTTAATGTTAATACACAGAATTGACTGACTAGATGAACCTGTTCTGGTGATTTTTTTTTATTTTACAATTAAATAAAGTATTTGTTAAATATTAAACTGAAGTTGAAAATGTTTTTTTACAGGGTTTACATTAACTCATCTTTACAAATGTTTTATTAACAGTCCCTTAATTGGATTTATGCAGCTCCACCCAGAAAATATTTCACCAGCCGCCACTGATTCTGAGTTTGATTTGTTTAAGGTAAACACACACACTCACACTACACACATTGCAAACATTTCCCTCTGATGTTCTCCTGGTCCTGGCCTGGTATTTCATAAATAATCCACAGGATTAATCCAGGTGGACTGGATTTTTTACAAATCTGATCTGATTTTGGGTATTTCAAAGCAGATGTTATCTTGATAATTCAAATCCAGATTTGTAAATCCAATCCGGTCTATTCTCCAGATATTTCGTGCTTTTGGGTATTTTAAAAACTTCGACCCAAATCTGGATCACTTTGATCCTAAAAAGCAGGGTTGAAATTATATCACCTGAGAGGTGGATTTTAGGTTGATCTTGTGTTCTAGAAGTATAAATATCAGGATGAGTTACAGTCACTGACACATTTTACTGAATCCTCTGAATAAAACTGCATCATATTGCGTGAATATAATCTGTTACTGTTGAAAATATAATTTTTATCAAATTGAATACAAAAGGGCCGTATGTAAAACCTTGTTTAAATGTTGGCTTCAATTATTTCTTCCACTCTAAGATTTAAGTTTGTAAACCAAAGTTTCAACATTGTTTTAAAGAAACATTTAGTTTCATCAATCTTTCACACATTAAAGCAGTACTGAATAACTTTTACAACTTTAAGCTACAGTTATAAAACTTGTCGAAGTGAATAAAAACATGTTCATCTTCATCTTAGACACTCTGTGCTCCTCTGATGTTCCTATATTACACTTAATAACTTCAGTAATTCAGGTCTCAGCAGGAAGTGGTGTTCTGATGATTTATGCTGCCCTGATGAAAAATGCCTCCATAGTACAAATTAACAACTTATTTCATAACAAGATGTTATTAGAAGTTTATACAGTATTCTTGGGGGCTTGGCTCAGTTGTAAAAGACAAACTTTATGTTGCTGGATTGACATGTCCAGTATCACTTCCTGTTTCCTGTCTATGATCCAGTGGGAGAGACAGATTTAGAAATCCCTGTCCAAGAGGAACATTTTGATTTCAGGATATCCATCTCAGGTCTGTGGGTTTAAATCCAAGGATTTATAAATCTGGATCATTATTATCCAGATTCAAAGTTTTGAAATACTGGTCCCTGACGTCATGTGATACTGTGTGTTTTCCCTGCTGAGGTGTTTTTTGTAATCTCACACTTTGCCCTTTTCTCTCCTCTTTATCCTCGTGTAGTTCTCTTTTTTCTTAATATTCATATTTCTACCAAGGCACCACAAACAAAATCAGAAAGAGACGCGTCTCTGCGTCTCTTCCAAGTTAAACTCCTGGTATTATGCAGATGGTACTTGGCAATAAAGCTTGATTCTGATCCTGCCCACAGTGTACTGACCTTGTTGACAACCCCCTTGCGGATCTCTCCTACCTTGGAACCTGGATTTTGGACCATTATCCTGCTCAGTTTTGGACCACGGTTCTGCCTGCTCCCCTAACAGATTGTAAGTTGACGTCTTCAACCCAACTGTTCACATCTGGTACATGTTCTGGATTTGGATTGTGAATAATAGACTTGATGTAAGAAGAGGATTTACACGTTATGACCCGGGTTGTTTTTGGATTCTCCTCATTTGTCTGTGTCCCCTTAAAATGACATCACAACTGATCACCATCTCTATTTACCTGTTTGTGATTAACGTATTTACCTGCTTCCCAAATGTTTTCACTTCCTGTGTCTCTCTCCATCTACTAACAAAGAAAATCTTTATCCACTAACCTGCTCTGGCTCCATCTGACGTCATCACTAGAGATGCACCGATACCTGGTACTGGTATCGGTGCATCTCTAGTCATCACCCTCTTCTTTCCTCTCTGGAAGAAAAAGGTAAATAATATCACTCATCAATCAAACGCTTCATAATTCTCACCGATCAAATCTGTCTCTGCCACAGAAGAGCCGTTACTACCATGATTGTTCCACAGAAAACATCCTGTCACTGGTTCATGGTCTGGGCAGGTATTTATCTCTGGTAAGTAGGAACATGCTGTAGGCTTTGGGGTGTTGGTTCTATGCTGCCCTGGTCAAAGGTTTTCAGTTCTCCATATCAGTTTGTTATGATGTCCCTCGACGTGTTGTTGATCCTAAAAACTCAGTTCACAACTTCGTGTGTTTTGTTTTGTTTAAGTCACATAATGTCAGAAAATTGTGTGTTTTCCACCCCAGCTGGTGTAATAACAGGACAATTCTAAAAGATGTGGTTAAGTTTAAGAAAAGATAAGCATTTTGGTTTGGGTTCTGTTATGTTAGACCACTAGCATTTATTCCATGTCTGTGAAACTGTGAGAACTTCTGACTGGATAATATTAAAAAGATTAAAACTGATTCTAATCTCATTGCACTGAACTGTTTTATAAGAAGTCTGCATCATGTAGATGAGTTTCAGAATGAAACCCTGAGGCTGGTCTATAGAACAGCTGCTGTATTTAACAAACAATGACAGAAAAAGAAGCATTTAGCTGGATTTTAATTACATGTGTTGGAGATCTTGTTGTTTTAATCCTCAGCAGACAAAGGAAGCATGGTTCTATTTATTTCATCATCATAGAGGCTCTGTTGTGCTTTAATTAATGACAATGATAAACCACAAATGACTAGAATGAACATTATAATTGTCACATTACAACTAAATCATCTTTTGCTCTCTCAGCTCCAAACAAGTGCAGCCGAGAGCTCTGGCTTCCTTAGTGGGAGAAGGAAGTGTGAATAGTAATTAAGTTTTAAATTAGCGGCTTTGCTGTGGGACTGTGGTTGTGTTAGTGTTTGAGCGCTCTGCAGGAACGCAGCTTCACATTCTCTAATCCTGCTGTTGGGTGACAGCTGCTGGAGAAATTCATTTACATTTTACCAGAAACATCCTGAAAGTAAAATGTTAGGAAAATATAACAATTCATTTTAAACCAAATAAAAGAATTAAAAATAAAATTATTTCTCTAATAAAAACCTGGAATAATTTGCAGTGAAAGACACTGAAAACTGAGAAAATAACTTACAAAGTTTTTAAATTCATTAAAGAGTTCCTTCCATTAAAAACAGTTTTTCTGAGGTTTGTGTTGAATATTTTAGCTCCACAGGTGTTCTTACCTTCATAGTGGGTGAAAACAGGTCAACAACTTCTCTTTCAGTTTTTCAGACTACGCAGGTGGTGATAAAACCCGAGTTCTCCCGAGTTCTAACGGCCTGTATCTGTTTCATCACAACTCCTTTGTTTGTTAGTATTCATCAGCTCCTGCAGTTGAAACCACACCTAGCATGCTGCTAGCTAAAAGCTGTTAGCATAACGCCTAGCATGCTGCTAGCTAAAAGCTGTTAGCATAAGACGTAACAAACAAGAAGACACGACGTCTGATGTTACCATGTGCAGTGGGGCAGGAAACAGTATACCTTGCTCTCATAGGCTAGTTTGTTAGCCAATCAGAGTCCAGCAAATTAAAATAATGAATGTGAACGAGCTGCTGACAAAACAGCCTGACGGAACCACCCGAATTTTGACACAGACAGATTGAAAGGTCTGTTAATCAGTTTTTCCTGACGTTTTTAGATATAAAATGTTTCATATTACTGGTTAATACTTAAGAAATAACCACAAAGTCATGAAATTTGTGTGAAATGGCCTCTTTAAGATGTGGTCTTCAGGTAAAGAACATAGTGGGTCTCCTGTTACACATGACGGAGTGTGAAAGGTCCTGGAGAGTTCCAGGTTTCCTAACACAAGGTCATGGTGGCTTCTTGGGGTCCAGGTGGAACTTGAGGGAATGTGGTCATAGTGTATCATGACTAGGGGTCTGAGTAACTTGTAAGTTGGATCAGCCATGTTGGCTTCATGTCTGGGTTACACTATCGTCTCACCCGACAGTAAGAAGAACATGATCAAGGATAAAACCAAAAGCTGAAATGTTGTGTTAGAGTGTTTGGCATGTAGCAACACCCTGACGTGGTCTGAGAGAGTCATGCCTGTGTGGGGCTTGTCCTGGAGCCGGAACATGAGGCAGAGGCATAGGGCCTAGACCGGGATCTGAACCATGGTCTGGACTGAGGCCTGGATCTGGGGCCTGACCTTGACCCTGGACTGTTTCTGACTAGGGATGGGTATCAGAAGGGTTTAATATGATACTGATACCAAATCGGTCCTTCAAAATGATACTGGTTCCTAAACGGTACTTAAATCTGTACTTTAAAAAGTAAAAATCACTTACACACAGAGAAGGTGTTAATATGTCAATAATAATAATAAATACAGATAAAATGAAAACAATTCCACATTGTACATTATTGTCTGTTTGTTGCAGTCTGTATTTATCTGATGAACCCACCTGGCTGTTCTGGATGAAGTATACAGCATCTTGTTGTCTACGTGTACTCTGTTCAATAAAGTTTAAAAACATCTTCTTTGTGAGTGGGTGAGAAAGGTTTATAATTGGTCAGTTGATGTCATGTGATCATGCTGCATGCACATGTGCTCATCATTCCCTTTCAGAAGGTTTAGGAAGAAGCAGGTCTGAGCAGCTTATTTCTGAAAGAAATATCTGTGATAAAACTATATAAAGTAACTCAGCAGGTCAGAAATGTCTTTTGGTGCTTAATGAAAAAAATAAGTTTCTCAGGGGTTCTGAAAAGTTCTTAGAAATAGTGATAAAGTACCGAAATAGAGCACCAATATTCATGTTAGATTTCGGTCTCGTTTTTACTGTCAACGTCCGCCCCGGTATTGTACCTATACCAGGTTTCAGTACCCAACCCTATTTCTGACCCTGGACTGAACTAGACCCTGGACTGACCTCGACCCTGGACTGAACTAGACCCTGGACTGAACTAGACCCTGGACTGACCTCAACCCTGGACTGAACTAGACCCTGGACTGAACTAGACCCTGGACTGACCTCAACCCTGGACTGACCTCAACCCTGGACTGAACTAGACCCTGGACTGAACTAGACCCTGGACTGACCTCGACCCTGGACTGACCCCGACCCTGGACTAACCCCGACCCTGGACTGAACTAGACCCTGGACTGAACTAGACCCTGGACTGACCTCGACCCTGGACTGACCTCGACCCTGGACTGAACTGGACCCTGGACTGACCTCGACCTTGGACTGACCCCGACCCTGGACTGACCTCGACCCTGGACTGACCCCGACCCTGGACTGAACTAGACCCTGGACTGACCTCGACCCTGGACTGAACTAGACCCTGGACTGACCTGGACCCTGGACCGGACTAGACCCTGGACTGAACTAGACCCTGGACTGACCCCGACCCTGGACTGAACTAGACCCTGGACTGAACTAGACCCTGGACTGACCTCGACCCTGGACTGAACTAGACCCTGGACTGAACTAGACCCTGGACTGACCTCGACCCTGGACTGACCTCGACCCTGGACTGACCCCGACCCTGGACTGAACTCGACCCTGGACTGACCTCGACCCTGGACTGACCTCGACCCTGGACTGAACTAGACCCTGGACTGACCTCGACCCTGGACTGAACTAGACCCTGGACTGAACTAGACCCTGGACTGACCTCGACCCTGGACTGACCCCGACCCTGGACTGAACCAGACCCTGGACTGAACTAGACCCTGGACTGACCTCAACCCTGGACTGAACTAGACCCTGGACTGAACTAGACCCTGGACTGACCTCGACCCTGGACTGAACTAGACCCTGGACTGACCTCGACCCTGGACTGACCCCGACCCTGGACTGAACTAGACCTTGGACTGACCTCGACCCTGGACTAACCCCGACCCTGGACTGAACTAGACCCTGGACTGAACTAGACCCTGGACTGACCCCGACCCTGGACTGAACTAGACCCTGGACTGACCTCGACCCTGGACTGACCTCGACCCTGGACTGACCTAGACCCTGGACTGAACCCGACCCTGGACTAACCCCGACCCTGGACTGAACTAGACCCTGGACTGAACTAGACCCTGGACTGAACTAGACCCTGGACTGACCTCGACCCTGGACTGACCCCGACCCTGGACTGACCTCGACCCTGGACTGACCCCGACCCTGGACTGAACTAGACCCTGGACTGAACTAGACCCTGGACTGACCTCGACCCTGGACTGAACTAGACCCTGGACTGAACTAGACCCTGGACTGACCTCGACCCTGGACTGACCCCGACCCTGGACTGAACTCGACCCTGGACTGACCCCGACCCTGGACTGAACTAGACCCTGGACCGAACTAGACCCTGGACTGAACTAGACCCTGGACTGACCTCGACCCTGGACTGACCCCGACCCTGGACTGAACTAGACCCTGGACTGACCTCGACCCTGGACTGACCTCAACCCTGGACTGAACTAGACCCTGGACTGACCTCGACCCTGGACTGAACTAGACCCTGGACTGACCTCGACCCTGGACTGACCTAGACCCTGGACTGAACTAGACCCTGGACTGACCTCGACCCTGGACTGACCTCGACCCTGGACTGAACTAGACCCTGGACTGAACTCGACCCTGGACTGAACTAGACCCTGGACTGAACTAGACCCTGGACTGACCTCAACCCTGGACTGAACTAGACCCTGGACTGAACTAGACCCTGGACTGACCTCGACCTTGGACTGACCCCGACCCTGGACTGACCTCGACCCTGGACTGACCCCGACCCTGGACTGAACTAGACCCTGGACTGAACTAGACCCTGGACTGACCTCAACCCTGGACTGAACTAGACCCTGGACTGAACTAGACCCTGGACTGAACTAGACCCTGGACTGACCTCGACCCTGGACTGACCCCGACCCTGGACTGAACTAGACCTTGGACTGACCTCGACCCTGGACTAACCCCGACCCTGGACTGAACTAGACCCTGGACTGACCTCGACCCTGGACTGAACTAGACCCTGGACTGAACTAGACCCTGGACTGAACTAGACCCTGGACTGACCTCGACCTTGGACTGACCCCGACCCTGGACTGACTAGACCTTGGACTGACCTCGACCCTGGACTGAACTAGACCCTGGACTGACCTCAACCCTGGACTGAACTCGACCCTGGACTGAACTAGACCCTGGACTTAACTAGACCCTGGACTGACCTCGACCTTGGACTGACCCCGACCCTGGACTGAACTAGACCCTGGACTGAACTAGACCCTGGACTGACCTCAACCCTGGACTGAACTAGACCCTGGACTGACCTCGACCCTGGACTGACCCCGACCCTGGACTGAACTAGACCCTGGACTGACCTCGACCCTGGACTAAACTAGACCCTGGACTGAACTAGACCCTGGACTGAACTAGACCCTGGACTGAACTAGACCCTGGACTGAACTAGACCCTGGACTGAACTAGACCCTGGACTGAACTAGACCCTGGACTGACCTCGACCCTGGACTAACCCCGACCCTGGACTGAACTAGACCCTGGACTGAACTGGACCTGGACTGAACTAGACCCTGGACTGACCTCGACCCTGGACTGAACTAGACCCTGGACTGAACTAGACCCTGGACTGAACTAGACCCTGGACTGACCTAGACCCTGGACTGAACTAGACCCTGGACTGACCTGGACCCTGGACCGAACTAGACCCTGGACTGAACTAGACCCTGGACTGACCTGGACCCTGGACTGAACTAGACCCTGAACTGACCTCAACCCTGGACTGAACTAGACCCTGGACTGAACTAGACCCTGGACCGAACTAGACCCTGGACTGAACTAGACCCTGGACTGAACTCAACCCTGGACTGAACTAGACCCTGGACTGACCCCAACCCTGGACTGAACTAGACCCTGGACTGAACTAAACCCTGGACTGAACTAGACCCTGGACTGACCTCGACCCTGGACTGACCCCGACCCTGGACTGACCTAGACCCTGGACTGAACTAGACCCTGGACTGACCTCAACCCTGGACTGAACTAGCCCCTGGACTGACCTGGACCCTGGACCGGACTAGACCCTGGACTGAACTAGACCCTGGACTGACCTCAACCCTGGACTGAACTAGACCCTGGACTGACCTCAACCCTGGACTGAACTAGACCCTGGACTGAACTAGACCCTGGACTGACCTCGACCCTGGACTGACCCCGACCCTGGACTGAACTAGACCTTGGACTGACCTCAACCCTGGACTGACCTCAACCCTGGACTGAACTAGACCCTGGACTTACCTCGACCCTGGACTGAACTAGACCCTGGACTGACCTCGACCCTGGACTGAACTAGACCCTGGACTGAACTAGACCCTGGACTGAACTAGACCCTGGACTGACCTCGACCCTGGACTGACCTAGACCCTGGACTGAACTAGACCCTGGACTGACCTAGACCCTGGACTGAACTAGACCCTGGACTGACCTCAACCCTGGACTGAACTAGACCCTGGACTGAACTAGACCCTGGACTGACCTCGACCCTGGACTGAACTAGACCCTGGACTGACCTCAACCCTGGACTGAACTAGACCCTGGACTGACCTCGACCCTGGACTGACCTCGACCCTGGACTGAACTAGACCCTGGACTGAACTGGACCTTGGACTGAACTAGACCCTGGACTGACCCCGACCCTGGACTGAACTAGACCCTGGACTGACCTCGACCCTGGACTGAACTAGACCCTGGACTGAACTGGACCTTGGACTGAACTAGACCCTGGACTGACCTCGACCCTGGACTGAACTAGACCCTGGACTGACCTCGACCCTGGACTGAACTAGCCCCTGGACTGACCTGGACCCTGGACCGAACTAGACCCTGGACTGAACTAGACCCTGGACTGACCTCGACCCTGGACTGAACTAGACCCTGAACTGACCTCAACCCTGGACTGAACTAGACCCTGGACTGAACTAGACCCTGGACTGACCTCGACCCTGGACTGAACTAGACCCTGGACTGACCTCAACCCTGGACTGACCTCAACCCTGGACTGAACTAGACCCTGGACTGAACTAGACCCTGGACTGAACTAGACCCTGGACTGACCTCGACCCTGGACTGACCCCGACCCTGGACTGAACTAGACCCTGGACTGAACTAGACCCTGGACTGAACTAGACCCTGGACTGACCTCGACCTTGGACTGACCTCAACCCTGGACTGAACTAGACCCTGGACTGAACTAGACCCTGGACTGAACTAGACCCTGGACTGACCTAGACCCTGGACTGACCTCGACCCTGGACTAACCCCGACCCTGGACTGAACTAGACCTTGGACTGACCTCGACCCTGGACTGAACTAGACCCTGGACTGACCTCGACCCTGGACTGACCTCGACCCTGGACTGAACTAGACCCTGGACTGACCTCGACCCTGGACTGAACTAGACCCTGGACTGACCTCAACCCTGGACTGAACTAGACCCTGGACTGAACTAGACCCTGGACTGAACTAGACCCTGGACTGAACTAGACCCTGGACTGACCTCAACCCTGGACTGACCCCGACCCTGGACTGAACTAGACCCTGGACTGAACTCGACCCTGGACTGACCTCGACCCTGGACTAACCTAGTCCCTGGACTGAACTAGACCCTGGACTGAACTAGACCCTGAACTGACCTCGACCCTGGACTGAACTAGACCCTGGACTGAACTAGACCCTGGACTGAACTAGACCCTGGACTGACCTCGACCCTGGACTGACCCCGACCCTGGACTGAACTAGCCCCTGGACTGACCTGGACCCTGGACCGAACTAGACCCTGGACTGAACTAGACCCTGGACTGACCTCCACCCTGGACTGAACTAGACCCTGGACTGAACTAGACCCTGGACTGAACTAGACCCTGGACTGAACTAGACCCTGGACTGACCTCGACCTTGGACTGACCCCGACCCTGGACTGACCTCGACCCTGGACTGAACTAGACCCTGGACTGAACTGGACCCTGGACTGACCTCGACCCTCGACTGACCTCGACCCTGGACTGAACCCGACCCTGGACTGAACTAGACCTTGGACTGACCTCGACCCTGGACTGACCTCGACCCTGGACTGAGCTAGACCCTGGACTGAACTAGACCCTGGACTGAACTAGACCCTGGACTGAACTAGACCCTGGACTGACCTCGACCCTGGACTGAACTAGACCCTGGACTGACCTCAACCCTGGACTGAACTAGACCCTGGACTGACCTCGACCCTGGACTGAACTAGACCCTGGACTGACCTCGACCCTGGACTGAACTAGCCCCTGGACTGACCTGGACCCTGGACCGGACTAGACCCTGGACTGAACTAGACCCTGGACTGAACTAGACCCTGGACTGAACTAGACCCTGGACTGACCTCGACCCTGGACTGACCCCGACCCTGGACTGAACTAGACCCTGGACTGACCTCGACCCTGGACTAACCCCGACCCTGGACTGAACTAGACCCTGGACTGACCCCGACCCTGGACTGAACTAGACCCTGGACTGAACTAGACCCTGGACTGAACTAGACCCTGGACTGACCTCGACCCTGGACTGAACTAGACCCTGGACTGAACTACCCTGGACTGAACTAGACCCTGGACTGACCTCGACCCTGGACTGACCTCGACCCTGGACTGACCTCAACCCTGGACTGAACTAGACCCTGGACTGAACTAGACCCTGGACTGAACTAGACCCTGGACTGACCTCGACCCTGGACTGAACTAGACCCTGGACTGAACTGGACCTTGGACTGAACTAGACCCTGGACTGACCTCGACCCTGGACTGAACTAGACCCTGGACTGACCTCGACCCTGGACTGACCTCGACCCTGGACTGAACTAGACCCTGGACTGAACTGGACCTGGACTGACCTCGACCCTGGACTGACCCCGACCCTGGACTAACCCCGACCCTGGACTGAACTAGACCCTGGACTGAACTAGACCCTGGACTGACCTCGACCCTGGACTGAACTAGACCCTGGACTGAACTAGACCCTGGACTGAACTAGACCCTGGACTGACCTCAACCCTGGACTGAACTAGACCCTGGACTGACCTCAACCCTGGACTGAACTAGACCCTGGACTGAACTAGACCCTGGACTGACCTCGACCCTGGACTGAACTAGACCCTGGACTGAACTAGACCCTGGACTGACCTCAACCCTGGACTGAACTAGACCCTGGACTGACCTCGACCCTGGACTGAACTAGACCCTGGACTGACCTCCCCTGGACTGACCCCGACCCTGGACTGAACTAGACCTTGGACTGACCTCGACCCTGGACTGAACTAGACCCTGGACTGAACTAGACCCTGGACTGACCTCGACCCTGGACTGAACTAGACCCTGGACTGAACTAGACCTGGACTGAACTAGACCCTGGACTGACCCAACCCTGGACTGAACTAGACCCTGGACTGACCTCGACCCTGGACTGACCCCGACCCTGGACTAACCCCGACCCTGGACTGAACTAGACCCTGGACTGAACTAGACCCTGGACTGACCTCGACCCTGGACTGAACTAGACCCTGGACTGAACTAGACCCTGGACTGACCTCAACCCTGGACTGAACTAGACACTGGACTGAACTAGACCCTGGACTGACCTAGACCCTGGACTGACCTCGACCCTGGACTGACCCCGACCCTGGACTAACTAGACCCTGGACTGACCTCGACCCTGGACTGACCTAGACCCTGGACTGACCTCGACCCTGGACTGAACTAGACCCTGGACTGACCTCCACCCTGGACTGAACTAGACCCTGGACTGAACTAGTCCCTGGACTGACCTCGACCCTGGACTGAACTAGACCCTGGACTGACCTCGACCCTGGACTGAACTAGCCCCTGGACTGAACTAGACCCTGGACTGACCTGGACCCTGGACCGAACTAGACCCTGGACTGAACTAGACCCTGGACTGAACTAGACCCTGGACTGAACTAGACCCTGGACTGAACTAGACCCTGGACTGACCTCGACCCTGGACCGAACTAGACCCTGGACTGAACTAGACCCTGGACTGACCTCGACCCTGGACTGACCCCGACCCTGGACTGAACTAGACCTTGGACTGACCTCGACCCTGGACTGACCTCGACCCTGGACTGACCCAGACCCTGGACTGAACTAGACCCTGGACTGACCTCGACCCTGGACTGAACTAGACCCTGGACTGAACTAGACCCTGGACTGAACTAGACCCTGGACTGACCTCGACCCTGGACTGACCCCGACCCTGGACTAACCCCGACCCTGGACTGAACTAGACCCTGGACTGAACTAGACCCTGGACTGAACTAGACCCTGGACTGACCTCGACCCTGGACTGAACTAGACCCTGGACTGAACTAGACCCTGGACTGAACTAGACCCTGGACTGAACTAGACCCTGGACTGACCTCGACCCTGGACTGAACTAGACCCTGGACTGAACTAGACCCTGGACTGACCTCGACCCTGGACTGAACTAGACCCTGGACTGAACTAGACCCTGGACTGACCTAGACCCTGGACTGAACTAGACCCTGGACTGAACTAGACCCTGTGTTTTTCCTGCCCCTGTTTGACTGGCTGCTGATCAGATCTCCTGGACACTGAACCTGTTTCCGCCTCAAGCTTCAGCCCGTGTTGGTGCTTCTGACCTTCTGCCTCATGTGACCTTTGTGCCATCTACCAGATTCTAGTTGAGATTACATCTTTGTACCTGCCTGCCTGTGTCCAGAACCGGATCAGTCTACCTGATTATTACCTGGATGGTCCGACTACTCGCTGCCAGGTGTTTCAGCCTGTGTTGTTCACTCTGCTGTCTGTCTCTCATCCTGCACAGTTTGAGTTCCACCTCACATAAACATTAGACTCAAGATTGAGCTGAGGTCAGAACACAAAATATATTTGTTTGTCCCACTTTGTTGCTCTTGTTTTATATACTTTGGTATCCAGTTTAAATTCCGTGCAGCTCACCATCCCAGTCCTTATCGTTCCCTCCAGTTCCCACCAGAACCCGACCTGCTGTTTGAGTGTGTCACAGGCTGATAGCATTGATTGCAGGAATCACTCCATCTCATTCAGTAGTTCCCACACGCTCACCACAAAAAAATAAAAAACACACACTTTACTCACACCACAGAGGAAAAAAATAGATTTCACTCACACCACACAAAGAAAAAAGTCACATCCCGCCCAAAAACCTCTTGTATAGCCAAACAATCCAGATTTCCACTTTTTCAAGCTCGTAGGTTCTTTGTGTGCATTACAGTCTGACTCTCTCTCTCTCTCTCTCTCTCTTTTGTTCAAAAACACATTTCTGATGGACAGAAGATATTCGATCGCTGCCGGATATAGACACAAGTTAAAAAATGTGGGGAGTTTACATAGTTTTTGTTACAGACATAAAAAAGAGAAAAATGGGAAACACGATAAGTTCAGACTAAACAGGCTCTGAGCTCGTTACTGAAACAAAGACTGAATACGTGAAATACTGCACAAACTCACTGGTTCTGTTTGCATGAGAGACAAACATGTTACAATGTTTGACCTACAAAGACAGAGGGACACTGTCCACAGTGTCCCTCAACATACAGCTTCTTAGGTTTTATGTAGCATAACAGATGAAGTAGCAACACTGATGATTCACCAGCTTCAGACCAGATGTAGTCAGAGCATCTTACAGACTCTGGACTTCTTTACTGTAACAAGGTCCCAGGTGTTCCTGATCAAAGACATTGATAAACTGATCGGTGGCAGAATTACTGGAACTATAAACATACTGTGAAGAAAAAATGATGAATCTGTAAATATTTGGGAATGTTTTATGGCAGCCATCAGGTGTTAGGGACTGAGGTGAAAATGTTGCATTTTGGTGTTGTGTAGATGGCTAAACACTGAAACCACCTGGACTAAACATGTGACCTGTCAGCAGGTGTACCTGCACACATCAGAGCTGTGTCTGAAACCAGGATGAGTGTGGTGTTATGTGCATTAACCAGGAGAATACAGGAGGCCTGATTTATTAAAGGTTCCATTTTATTAGCAAAGAGATCTCACATTTGTCAGTATGACTGATGGAAGTGAAGGTTTAAACTTCCTCTTTCTCTCTCTTCACTTTGCTCCTGCGCTGCATCCATGTCTTCTTCTTTTGAGCTCATCAGGGATCCAGAGTTTCAATTTGAGGATTATTTCAGCCTTAGAAATGTCAGTTAGCTGCTCTTTCTTGTAAACAAGTCTCTTGTTGCCATGGTTACGCATCATAACAAGTGGCAAAAAAGTGACAAATCAAGCAAAAAACTCATCAGCACAGCATCCAAATCAGAAGTATTTAGAAAATATTTCCAGAAGAAAAAACTAGCAAGAAAAACTCAAAAAGAACAAAAAAAATGCTAGCAAATGCTAGCTAAGTCACAGAGCTACTCCAACAAGCTGCCACCAGCTGTAGCGCTATTCCGGAATGCAATGAATATTAATGCCCACAGCCTGACGGAACCACCCGAATTTTAATGCAGACGGATTAAAATGTCTGTTAATCAGTGTTTCCTGACGTTTTTTAGATATAAATGTTTCATATTAACTTAACATTCCGGAATAGCGCTACAACTGGTGCAGCTTGTTGGAGTAGCTCTGTGACTTAGCTAGCACTTGCTAGCATTTTTTAATTCTTTTTGAGTATTTCTTGATGGTTTTTTCTTCTGGAAATATTTTCTGGGTGCTTTTCTTCTGATTTGGATGCTGTGCTGATTGAGTTTTTTGCTGGATTTGTCACTTTTTTGCCACTTGTTATGATGCGTAACCATGGCAACAAGAGACTTGTTTACAAGTAAGAGCAGCTAACTGACATTTCTAAGGCTGAAATAATCCTCAAATTGAAAGTCTGGATCCCTGATGAGCTCAAAAGAAGAAGACGTGGATGCAGAACAGGAGCAAAGTGAAGAGAGAGAAAGAGGAAGTTTAAACCTTCACTTCCATCAGTCATATTGACAAATGTGAGATCTATTTACTAACAAAATGGATGAACTTGAAACTCTGTTAAAGACCCAGCCAGAGTATCAGGATGCAGCCTCATGTGTTTTACTGAGACATGGCTAAAGGAACATATCCTGGACTCCAGTGTGTCTCTGTCTGGCTTTCAAACAATATAAGCAGACAGAGATTTGAAGAGGAGCGAAAAAAGAAGAGGAGTTTGTCAGCTGATCACATCTGCAGTTACCTGTTGGGGGCAGAGCATCAGAGTATGTGACACGAGGAGGCTGAACAGATGGATATGGAGGACTGGTTCTGTCCTGGAGACTGAACTGGAGTCTCTTGAGTTGATTGTCCAAAGGAGGTTGAAGAACATGATGGAAAACCCTCATCATCCTCTTCAGAACACAGTAACTCAACCACAGAGTGTCTCAGTCAGAAGATTCTTCATAATCTGCTGCAGCACAGACCG
>SSNP01000432.1:50910-70583 GCA_006937955.1 Pachypanchax playfairii
CAGTCACCTGTTGGGGGCAGAGCATCAGAGTATGTGACACGAGGAGGCTGAACAGATGGATATGGAGGACTGGTTCTGTCCTGGAGACTGAACTGGAGTCTCTTGAGTTGATTGTCCAAAGGAGGATGAAGAACATGATGGAAAACCCTCATCATCCTCTTCAGAACACAGTAACTCAACAACAGAGTGTCTTCAGTCAGAAGATTCTTCATAATCTGCTGCAGCACAGACCGCTACAGGAGATCCTTCCTGTCCACAGCTAGAACCCTCTACAGGAGATCCTTCCTGTCCACAGCTAGAACCCTCTACAGGAGATCCTTCCTGTCCACAGCTAGAACCCTCTACAGGAGATCCTTCCTGTCCACACCTAGAACTCTCTATGGCTCCCTGAAAAAGAACTGAGCTACAACAACACTTGAATTTCCCTTCGGGGATTAATAAAGTATTTTTGATTTGATTTGATTTTGATTGATATTACTGGTTAATACTTAAGAAATAACCACAAACTCCTGAAATTTGTATGAAATGGCCTCTTTAAGCATTATACAGTGTTCTGTTTTTATAACTATGGTACATGTTGCAGTTACTTCTTTTTGTTGCAAATATTGTGTGCTCTGTTATGTTCTATGTTTGGTTTGTATACCTGTTTGTTACATATATCTGATGCTGCTGTTACGACCCAATTTCCCCCTTGAGGGACGATTAAAGGATTATTCTATCTTCTTATCTTTCCTCTTGTTTTTGTCCACATCTTGCTGTCAATGTTTGATTTCTGATGCAACACTTTAATTACTGTAGAAGATAAAAGTATCTCTGGATAAACCGTGAATATAGAGTATATTTTAAAAAGTCATTCAAGCATGAATACATCAAACTAAAAAGTGTGATTGTTAGCAGGTCTCTGGCACATGGATCATAAAGCAGAGATAAAACATGACGTGCTTTCAAATAAATCTCTGAATAAAACTTTAGTGTTCACAGTAAGAGACATGACTGTTGGAATTCCACACTGTCTGCTTCCTCCTCGGAAGCCTTGACATCACTCTTATTTTACAATGTTAAACATAGCCCCGTATTTAATGATAACTAATGCAAGAATGCTTATAATGTAAATGGAGCCTGTAATTTGCAAGTATGGTATGTTGGAATTTGGACTCAGTATGTCATGCCATGTCTGTAATTTAGAGCGGTGTCACACAAGATATTTTAGTTTTTATGCTGAGAAACCAACGTCTTTGTGAGGATTCAGGAAACTGCACCAGGAACACCACCCTCACTTACACCAGTCTGTGTATTCATTTCATTTTCATTATGAGCAGGTGCTCAGGTAAACCACATGAAAGAGATGATGTGGATTTTGGAAACAGTAAAACCAGAAGCGAAATAACTTTAGATTCTAGTTTCAACTTGGCATTTTGCCAATAGCTGGCAGAGCAGCAGGCGCCATTTTGGGTTGTCTAATACTGTAAATAATCCAGTACAGTGAGGCTGGTACTGTAGAGTCTGCAGGTCAAGCAGCTGGAAGCACCGGGGACATGTGGTGATTATTGTCAGGTTTTAGCTCTGGTGTGTGGTTTGGTTTGTCTACTAACCTGTCACTCCAGGGTGTGGCAGCAGCTGATCAGGCGCAGGTGTGGCTCATTACCCAGCCCCTCCTGGGCTGGGTAATGAGCTGAGGAGAAACCAGAGACAGACGCCAGTTGGTTCCACTACTTTATGTGGTAACGTGTGGCCTCTCATAGTGATAACCTTGTGATCATAGTATTTATACTTACCTCGCCCTTGTCTTCCTCTATCTCCAGCTTCTCTACCTCCTGGGCTTTGCCTCCCTGCTCTTGAGTGCCTGTACCTCCCATGTTGGCCATCTGCCACGCCATCCAGAGGGCTCAGCTTCAGTCCCCGACGTGTTCCAGCACATCCGTTCCTGTCCTGGCTCCGGTCTATCTCTCTGCCCCAGCTCTCTGCACACCTGCCTTAGTCGCACCACCAAGCTGTCCACCCTGCACCTCCAAACAAGAGCTCATCATTATCTGGATAATCCTCATCATAACCGACCCCGGACACACCACCACCAGGCTGTCTCCTCAGTCCTCCTCAACGTCACGCCTGTCACCTGGACCCGTAAGTCTACAAGCACAATCCCCACATACAATAACTGCGACCATCTACCTCCATGCCCACAATCCACTAACCTGCTCTCCTCTGCTGCCAGATCTCCTCCAGAGGTCCGCTGGTTCCAGCCCTCCAGTCTCCTGCACATTCAGAAAGCTTTGTTATATTACTACTTGTTGTCAGGGTCTGGGGTTTTGTTTTGGTTTTAGGTGATAGCTTTTGGGTTTTTCTGTAGTTGTTTTCTGTGTACTGTTGGGATCTCTGCAGCTGGTGGGTGGTGTATGTTTTCAGTGCACTAATTGTCATTTACAGGGCGTGGCAGCTCATCAGTGGTTTCAGGTGTGGATCGTTACCCAGCTCAGGAGAGCTGGGTATTTAATCAGAGGAGGAACTACAGACAGACGCCAGTTCGTACTCTTCCACAACCTTCTCGTGGTACAGAGTGGCCAGGGGTACTTTATGACAGACGTGTTGTTAGTTGTTACTAACCTGCCTTCTCTCCCCTTCTCTCAGTCCCGTGTGCTGGAGCGCTCCTCCAGCTCTGAGTGCCTCTGCGTGGTCATCAACCCGCCGGACAGAGGACTCATCCCCTACGGGGTTCTGCGGTCGTGAGCTCCACGACCCGCTCTTCTCTCCCTGTTCTCGGTCTCGTGTCCTGGAGCGTTCCTCCAGGTTCCAGTGCCTCTGCGTGGTCATCTACCCGCCAATATAGAGGACTGGCTCTCCACGAGTTCTCCAGCGCTGTTGCGGTATTACGCGACTCGCTCTCCCTCTCTGGCTCCCTGTCTGTTTCTGGTCTCCTCTGGATCCACACCTTTCCGGTCAGCGCTCTGCTGTCACCCCTGCCACAGTCACGTCTGTGGAGACAGCACCACGTCCCGGACCTCACCACACTGCCTCGACTCCTGGAGCACCACCCCCGCTGCAGTGCCTCCGGATCCCTCCTCACGCAGCTTCAGTCTCAGCTTCACCGTGAGTACTCAGCGCACTATCCCCGCGCACTGCAGCGGGTCGTTATTATGTGCCTCTAACGAGTCTCTCCTCCAGGATCGAGTCTCTGCCCCGCCTCAGTTCCAGTCCTGTGTTTTCATCGTGCACATTTCCTATCACTGTACTGTTGTCCCGTGCATTGGTCATATTAAACTCACTCTCACTGACTTCTGTTTCCCGTGTGTGTGTTTGGAGTTGGGTCGCTCTGGGAGTTCAAAACAAACCCCCCTGGTAGTATACCATGACACTTGTCGCCTGTGGAAAACAATAAACATTGTTTTAAACCTTTTAAAAGCTTGTTGGTCTGAAGTCTGGGTGATATTAGAATTCGTGTCAACCTTGTAACATGACAATTATATACCTTATTTGCTTGCCATAGGGGATTCCTGACATGCGACTTAGCAGGGTCACGTGAGGTCAGGTGTTTCTCAATGTCAGGGAACCACGTCTACCGAGGCACTGCGTTGGTAAAGGAGGCGTCTTGCTCACGAGGACACTCGAACAGACTTCACTCATGTTATCGCGACTGCTTACTCACACGCACTGTTTACTTCCCGCAGTACTGTAGTAGCATAGTAGCGTAGCAGTATTCCCTCAGCCAGGGAACTAGAAATGTTAATAAAATTAAAATAAAATAAATGTGCAAGTGAGTTAATACCTTCTAGCCACCGAAGCTGCAACTACAAAGCAACTAACCAACTGTATAACTGCTTTGGATTTATAAAAACATTTTAAATATGAGCCCGATAGCAACAATCAGTTAACTTAAATTTAAACAGGAAATTTGCCTTTGAAGTAGCTGCTGCTGGATCCTGTACCATCATTTTTAAAAAATACTGGAATGTATTCTGGGAAATTTGTGAGCAAGGGAAGGCATCAAGGCACGTCGCATGTATCCTTGGTATGTTAGCTAAACAGCAGGCAAACCGAGTACACATGCCTTGGTAGTGCATGAACATTGGAACGTGCCTTGGTGGGTCCCGATGACGTATCTCCTGGACAACCGGGGCGAGACCAAGGCATCAAGGCAAGGTTCCTTGACATTGAGAAACAACCTTTATTAGCAGCTGGAGAGACAGGTTCAGATTACTCCGGGTTTCACAGAGCTCAGGAGAGTCAGAGGAAACACAAAACCGTCGAGTGTAATCCAGCAGACACGCCGAAGCTTCTTCTCCGCCACCCACGTACCTTAACAAGCAGGTGTTTCCAGCCACAGATCTTCTTCCTCAGAAGATGACTCACTCAGTACAGTCGCTGACAGAACATGACACAACTCTTTTCTCCATGTATTTAGTAATAATTTCTTACCTTTCAAGCAAAAATGACACTAACTGCAGGTCTTTTCTCATACCGAGATTCTCTCAGCATTTTCCACTTCTCAAATGCTGAACCGATCTTTACCTCCGTCGATCCAACTCAAGTTTCTCCCTTTTTGAGATGGTTCATTTTTCTTGGTTTGGGTTCTGGGCTGGAGTGTGTCTCTTGTTCTCAGTAGAATCCATGCTTCAAACGCTACTCTCTCTGTAGCTTTTAGCTAGCGATAGCAAACGCTACGCCTGAGCGTGGACACGCATGACTTCATGATGCATTCAAGTGCCTCTGGAAAGTACGGTGTGTGTTTGACCCCAACAAGCTCTATTAATAACTAATAAAATGATTTTACATGCATAAAGAGACCACGATGGTGAAAAGGCCTGGACTCTTTCTAGTGACCAGGACATTGTTGGAGCATGTATGAGGAAGAAATTATACAGTTCTATATATTTATTGGTGGTTAAACTTGCTTAGAGTCCCTTTTTATATAGGTTTTACATTAACTCATCTATACACAGGGGTGCACACAACATTTTTGGCCTGGTTCTCAGAAGAGGACCAAGGATTGCTGCTTGGTCCTCACATTATTACATGACATGAAGCGGAGGAGGAGTTGGGCTGAATAGAGAGATGGGGGGGGGGGGTGGTGCAATTATTAACATTACTGTTGATCGACAGGAGAGTTTAAGAGGAAAAACGGGCATCTTCAAGACTTTGGTCCGTCACTCATGCAGAGCTGCGCTGCGACAGGAGAGATCAGCTGATCAGCAGCCTGATCAACCTCAGCTGTGGGACCGCAGATCAGCTTGAGAAACATGTCAGTCAAACAAAATAACTCAGCAGGACTCTTGAATAATTTGATAAAGAACCTCGTCTCTGCTTAACGGAAAAATTTCATACAGCTCAGCCAAACCAGTGTGAAGTACGCAAACACACGTTGCAAATTCTCATCTGGTACACCTTTTATATTTTGAGTCCGCATGCGTACCTGTCTATACAAATGTTTTGTTGACAGTCATTTAATAGGAATTATGCAGACCCATCCAAAAAATATCTCATCAGCTGATACTGATGAGGTTTTTACTTTACTTCAGGGGTTATAAAAAGCTTAAGTAGTGGTAAGGTACTGATGAGGTAAGGATTTGTTAGTCATTTTGAGCTTTTACTGTAGTCCTGCAGAACTATTGAATGAGAAGTTTTTCTGCAAGTAGGAAACTGTGTTTTACCAGTTTGTTACCATAGCAACAATACTAATCATCAAGGAATAAATTCCAGATCATCAGCAGGTGAGTCACTGATGAATAATTAGTGCCTGATTTGGTACCTAGTCATTTTATGATGGATCAACATTTAAGTAATCATTCATGAATCAGTAGCTAATAAATCCAGTGTAAGGTAGGTGTGAAGCTTAATGAATCATGAGTCCATGATTCGTTCCTCACTAGTTCCTTAGTAAGTAAGCAAATTTTGGAACCATTATTTTACTTAACCAGGAATAAAATCATGTTGAGATTAAAAACCTCTTTTACAAGGGGGTCCTGGCCAAGGGGCAGCAAAGGAGTTACAAAAATCCATTTACATACACTTCATAAAAAACAAGTACACTCCAAAGACAAAGATTCAAATACTCTCACTCTGGATTTAAAAGTGTTCAATGAAATAAATTCAGTTAAGTTCCAGTCTTTTTGAAGCATGTTCCATGTGAAAGGAGCAGAGTAAACAAAAGCTCTTTTTCCCAGTTCTGTACCTGCCAATGGCACAGAAAGCAACAAATGGTCATTTGAACACAAGCAGTAAGAACCAGCACTCCTCCGTCTGATTAAAGTACAGCTATAGGACGACAATATATCAAACATAGCCTTGTAAATAAAGATGTACCAGTGATTATTGTAAAGTGTTACCAATAAACTGATGTACAGTTAATTAAGATGAATTCAACATGAGTGCTGCATGATCTGTTTAACACTGTGACATCTATACACCAACCTTTAATGTTCTAAAAGCAGGTTCCATATTTTCTCCTCTTCTTGTTTAGCTCTGTGTCATGATCAGCTCAGTGAAGATGGAAGCCCACCAGATGTTGTGCTGAGTCCAGGATGGACTCACTGTGGTAGGTTTCAGTGAAGTACAGAACACTATATCTGCTAAAATGCAAAACTTTCTAATGAAGAGAAGCAGTTCATCCATTTTATTGGCTAGGGAGCTCACCTTTACCAGGTGGATAGAAGGAAGTGTAGTAAGAAGTCCCTGGTGGATACATTCTTGAGAAGATCAGTGAGAAATCCTTCTGTGTAGAAGGAATCATAGAAACATTACACAAGATGCCACAAACACATACAAACAAGAGTGAAGAAGAGTAAAGTACAGAGGCTGCTGTCTGTAGCGCCACCTCAGAATCACAAACTTAGGAATTTACTCCAAAAATGTAGTTGAGGAAATCATAGGCCACTGCATCAGCTGACTGCCAGTGGGAGGGGCTCAGAAAGGACAGGGACAGAGACTCATCTGCAAAGGGATAATTGGAAGGAAAACAAAGGTGCAAAAAAGAGGAAAGCATGAAGAAAAAGAAAAAGCTCCTCCAAATGCTGGCCAACAAAACCTTCAAACTGCATATCTTTCACCAATAAAAGCATTTTTTACATTTCTTTTTTAAAAATGTACCAATAAGTTTGTAAAAAGTGACAGAAAACATGTCCTGAGAGTTTGTTACCAACTTGCAGAGCAGATTAAAACGATGAGTGTTGCAGTTTTGTGGTATGTACAGTACCTATCCTTCCTGTATCCGCCTGGGAATTTTCCTTCTTGGTCCATATCTCCTTTTGTTTCCTGTTTCTTCACATTGTTCAACTACTAAATAAAGTAAAATACCAAAGAACTTTAAAAAAGCACCCAAATCTAAAAATCTAAATTCAAGCAAGACATTTGTTTTAGATTGAAACAACTGTTACTACTGTAGATTTGAACGTGTGATGTCACAGGGATGTGGAACCCAAAAAAGTGTCTTCCAATTTTTTTTTTTGTGTGTAATTTCCTATTTATATGGACCTAAAATAACAGCTTTCAATTTTGATTTTTTAAAACATAGTTTTATTTTTAGTTTCACAGCATGTCCACTGTAGAAGACAACAGGACAATTTTATTATGAAAATACAACTGAATTTTAAAAACATAAGATGACCACATTAAGACTTTGGAGTGATATTATTCTTTTTTCCCATCCTGTCCAGCAGTAAAGCAGTTGGAACTGTTGTCCATATGCATAGAAATGCCTGACTGAGCTGAGTGTGCAGTAATCACTGCAATATTCTGCTTGTTATTTAGATTTTATTTATTGTGATAAATATCTGTGTTTAAATACTGATGTCACTGCAGATACAAGTGAATAATGACACACTGCTTAATGCACAATGTTCTTAGTGGCAGCTGCAGCCCAAGTTAGTGTGTGTCTGAACACCTGTTTGCACACCTGTGTGCATTGATGCATCTGTGTCTATAGGATTTCTCCATGGAATTGTTTAGCAGTTGATGTGAAAAAACCCAGCCCCACCCCCCCCAGACCCCAAAGCAGACCACAAGGGAAACCCAGGATATCAACCATCTCTGGCATAGAGAGAGAGAGACAGACGGCAGACGGACAGATGGCAGACGGACAGACAGACAGACGGACAGATGGACAGACGGACAGACAGACAGACAGACAGACGGACAGATGGACAGACGGCAGACGGACAGACAGACAGACGGACAGATGGACAGACGGACAGACGGCAGACGGACAGACAGACAGATGGACAGACGGACAGACAGACAGACAGACAGACAGACAGACAGACAGACAGACAGACAGACAGACAGATGGTGGCTGATACTCTTCACTGTCTTCACTGCTGTCATCAAATGAAGGACTATCCAACAACTCTTCAGCCAGGTGTAATTTGAAGTTCAGGTACCACTGGGTGGTTTTAGCTAGTCAATTAGTGCCTTCGTGTTTGTGATGGCAACATCAAAGTACTGAGTAATGACATGTGATGTCCATCTCCTGGTCCTGATTGACGTGTGATAAAATTTCAGCATTCAGTCATACAGTTGTACTCCACCCATTTTGTCATCGTATTCTCTGCTGGTCGTCTCATCTGGACATGAGTATTGTCTTTCTTAGTGTCAGGACTGGGTGTGGATTGAACTCAAATGCAGAGAATGGACAAGAGGTTGGGCAGAGAGTTGATACCAATGTTTATTTAACAGAGAGGTATTGGGCAGAGCTGTGGAGTAAACAGGTTAACACCACAGAGACAACAGGTTGGGCTAGTCACAGCAAGCAGGGCAGAGGCTGCAGGATGGTAAAATGGTCCGGGGTTATGTGACAGGTTTTGGGCACAGCGAGCAAACAGATCCAGTCCATAATCCAACAATCTGATCCAGTAAACAAGCAGAGGTCACTCATAGTACAGGAGGGCAGAAAAGGCAGGCAAGGGTCACGCTAGAGGCGTAGTAAAAGAAGAATCCAAGGCCCAGAACCATCATTGGAGGCAGATGGATGATCCAGAGGAGAAGGCAGAAGGCAGGGTCAGGTCCGGTCCAAAGTTCAGTGCTGCAGGGAAACAGAAAACCAGGTTACAGGGCACAGGACAGCAGCTAGTGTGAGCAGCACGGAGGCCAACAACAAACGGTAACGTTTCCTTTTACAGTCCGCTAATTACTAAGAAATTACCTGGTACTTATATGGTAAATCTTGGAGTGTTAATGGTAATTACCATGTGTATTAAGTAGGTAATTACAGACAAAGTACAACAGAAATTACTCAACATTTACCTGATACCTATATGGAAAATTATAGCATGTATGGGGTAAATACCACATGTAATAAGGAGGTAAATACAGAGGAAGTACTGCTGGATTTACCAAGAAAAACCTCCACTATTACCCATCAACTCAATTAGGTTGTGATCAGTTCAGATTTGTAATACATAAAATTAAATTGTACCTTTCAATAAATGATCTTTTTCTACATGTCTTTCAGAGTTTTTATGCATTTACATTGTACTTACCTGTAACAACCCCCTACACCTGCAGGAAAGGTTTACTTCTAAGATCCTGGTACATCTTAAATACTGGGAATATTCTTGCTGGAGTTCTTAATAAATACTTAGTAAGTAAGCTGAAGCTGGACTGTAAAAGGAAGTCTGGTTTGTTTCCATGGTGTTACCGGTTCTTACCATATAACTCCTAACACATCGTTCCTTTTTCCATACAATCAATAGACCCTTTTACCATCTTATCTTCTACAACGTTACTAAGTAAAACTCGACATTTTACTTAGTAAGTAAGTGGAAACTGGACTGTAAAAGGAAGTCTGGCTTGTTTCCATGGTGTTACCAGGTTCTTACCATAAAATTTCTAATACATTGCAACGGACACTTTTACCATCGTACCTTCTGCAGTGATGAAAAGGGAATGATCTTGTAATGTTGTAGGCATGAAAAACACTCCAGAGTGCATGGAACAAGGAGCGGAGACTGTTCTTGAAGTTATAAGATTTACTGAGTAGGTGCAGAGTGAGCTGTCTGCAGGAACGCAGGATCTTTGTAACCGGAACTCATGTTGTTCTGCAGTGAGGAAAGGCTAGAGACAGTGGGTGGAAACACAGATGAGTTTTATCAGTGATATTGGAAACACTGATTACAAGAGGACAGGTGAAACAACTAGGACCTAATAGACAGAGATGACAGCAGCACACATACCAACTGACAGAAAAAAAATGGAGACACTAGACTAGACACGGGGCGGATGAAACTAAAGAGAAACTAGACACGGGGCGGATGAAACTGAAGAGAAACTAGACACGGGGCGGATGAAACTGAAGATAAACTAGACACGGGGCGGATGAAACTGAAGAGAAACTAGACACGGGGCGGATGAAACTAAAGAGAAACTAGACACGGGGCGAATGAAACTGAAGATAAACTAGACACGGGGCGGATGAAACTGAAGAGAAACTAGACACGGGGCGGATGAAACTGAAGAGAAACTAGACACGGGGCGGATGAAACTGAAGAGAAACTAGACACGGGGCGGATGAAACTAAAGAGAAACTAGACACGGGGCGGATGAAACTAAAGAGAAACTAGATAGACACGGGGCGGATGAAACTGAAGAGAAACTAGACACGGGGCGGATGAAACTGAAGAGAAACTAGACACGGGGCGGATGAAACTGAAGAGAAACTAGACACGGGGCGGATGAAACTGAAGAGAAACTAGACACGGGGCAGATGAAACTGAAGAGAAACTAGATACGGGGCAGATGAAACTGAAGAGAAACTAGACACGGGGCGGATGAAACTAAAAAGTAACTAGACACTGGGCGGATGAAACTAAAGAGAAACTAGACACGGGGCGGATGAAACTAAAGAGAAACTAGATAGACACGGGGCGGATGAAACTAAAGAGTAACTAGACACGGGGCGGATGAAACTGAAGATAAACTAGACACGGGGCGGATGAAACTGAAGAGAAACTAGATACGGTGCGGATGAAACTGAAGAGAAACTAGACACGGGGCGGATGAAACTGAAGAGAAACTAGACACGGGGCGGATGAAACTGAAGAGAAACTAGATACGGGGCGGATGAAACTGAAGAGAAACTAGACACGGGGCGGATGAAACTGAAGAGAAACTAGACACGGGGCGGATGAAACTAAAGAGAAACTAGACACAGGGCGGATGAAACTAAAGAGACAGGATCAGAATGAGTCCATTAGAGGGACGAGGATGGACAGGATCAGAATGAGTCCATTAGAGGGACGAGACATGTTAAATGTTTTGGAAATAAAGTCAGAGAGACTGAGATGGTTTGGACATGTCCAAAGGAGGGACAGTGGATTTATTGGGAAAAGGATCCTGAGGTGGGAACTGCCAGGCAGGAGGTCCAGAGGAAGACCAAAGAGAAGACATATGGATGTAATGAAGGAGAACATGAGGTTGGTTGGTGTGAGAGAAGAAGACAGGAGACAGGTGGAGACTCCTGAAGGGAGCAGCTGAAAAGAGAAGAAGGGTTTGACTTGCCTGGGACATATTGTCTGACTGGACAGTGGTCCATGAAAGGGGTGATATGCTCATCACTGCAGACCATGTTATACCTTGGAAGACTGAGACAGTCTTGTCTCGCACGGTCAACCGATGGTTTGACTCTCGCTTCTCGTGCTACATTCAGGTCATCAACAGTCTCGAGTGAGCTTCCCAGCTTGTAGAATCTGTCTCTGCTAATAACTGGCACTTGATTTTTTTAGCCCTAAAATGTTTATCAAATATCAAGAAAATGTTTATTTCTTGAGCAATAGTATTTAGTGATACTCCTGTCATTTGCTGCTGTCTTTGATGTATAAATGTTACCAAATCTTCAGACAGACCTGGATTCCAGTATTCTCTGACTTTAGGGTCATGTTGATATACAGGAAGCCCAGGTAGCTAAGATGTGAATATGTTATGTTGAATTTAAAAAAAACACATAAAAATGAAGTCAATAACGGGAATAACAGTTAAACTTTAAAACTCCTATTTGGATTAATCCAATAACTTCAACATCATCGATGTAAAATGACTTCTTCTTAATGTATAGTCAATAAATACATTACAATGATCAGAGTCAGAATCAGACTCTGATATTGAGTCTGACTGTATTGAAAACCGGGTTTTGTTCCAGAACTCACAGGGTTTCCTAAAACCTTTATGTTGCTTCAGCTACAAACAGATTTATTTGATTTGTTTATAAACACTGTCTGGTGAAAATAATCTGTAGTTGTTTTTTTAATCCTGAAATTCTTCAGCTGTGTAAAATGGAACTAAATTTAATTAAAAACAATCATTTCTTATAAGGAACAACGGTTACTCGTAATAAGCGGACCTATGAAATCCTGATTGTGACACTAAATGACTAACGGGTCACATTCCCACAATGCATCACTGCTTTATCTCCTAACCTTTACTTCTGCCTTCCTGTACACCCATCTGTATGTTTGTGCTTTTCATTGTTTTAAGAGCTGAAAGTAAAGCATCATAAAAGCAAATCAGTAACTTATAGAAGGCAAAGAAAAATGAAAAGATCAGCTAAGATCTGTGAACAAACAAACCAAAGGGACATTAAATTAAAGATGTGAAGGTTCTAGTTATGGAGGCAGTTCTGTGAGAATGCTAGTGTGACAGTGAATTAAAAAAAGAAGGAAAATGACAGGGACCCATGAGAAAGAGAAGACGGCAGGACAGAAGAGACGAGGAACAAAAACAAGTGTTGGGTATAGAACTGAGTTTTGTATGATGGGAAAGGTCGTATATTGTTCTGTGGTGCTGCAGCACATTAATTACAGGATGAGAAATGATCAAAGTTATGACTAGACAGACAGAGAGACATGCAGATAGCTAGACAGACAGAGAGACATGCAGATAGCTAGACAGACAGAGAGACATGCAGATAGCTGAGAGAGTAAACTGTCTCTGTTACTTACAGTTTGACTCAATAATCCAGAAGTAGGATTTCAAATCTTCAGCTTTTACTTCCAAACCGATGAGCATCAACCGTGTGACTCCAAAAATACTTTAGTGTTTCTTTAGAAACTTCAAAGTTTTTAAACACTTGAAAGACAGTTACTTATCTTTTTAAAACTTGAACATGAGTTCAAAGCTGCTGAGCTCTCTGCTGTCTGTGTTGTTTAAGAGTTGAAAGTTTCACTTTTCCACATGAAAACCTTTATATTATGGTTTCCTAATGATTTAACACTGGCTGGAAAGATGATTTTTAAAAGTGGAGTATTTGTTCACCCCTGGCTTCTTCAACCAGCTCACGTGCACCCCACGTGCACTCAAACATGAGATCTTAATTTCTCGCCCATCTTGACGTCAAACCGGCAGGATGTGTCATATTTCGACACTGCAGACTAAGAGGCTCGACACGTGGGACCCAACAAACGCCAGCGATCAGCGAAACTTTGAAAACCCGTCACATGGGAGGCGGCTTGCGGTAGCGACTGGCAACACAAGCCAGCAACTTTCTTAATTTACTGGTTTTTTTTCAATTGTTTACACACAATTTTGAAAACCGGGTTCTTTTTCTCACAATATAATCACAATTATCCAAACACCACATTCAGTTTGCAGAATTCTTANTGGCGGCGTAGTGTGTTACTGATGGTAGCCTTTGTTACTTTGGTCCCAGCTCTCTGCAGGTCATTCACTAGGTCCCTCCGTGTGGTTCTGGGATTTTTGCTCACCGTTCTTGTGATCATTTTGACCCCACGGGGTGAGATCTTGCGTGGAGCCCCAGATCGAGGGAGATTATCAGTGGTCTTGTATGTCTTCCATTTTCTAATAATTGCTCCCACAGTTGATTTCTTCACACCAAGCTGCTTACCTATTGCAGATTCAGTCTTCCCAGCCTGGTGAAGGTCTACAATTTGGTTTCTGGTGTCCTTTGACAGCTCTTTGGTCTTGGCCATAGTGGAGTTTGGAGCGTGACTGTTTGAGGTTGTGGACAGGTGTCTTTTATACTGATAACGAGTTCACACAGGTGCCATTAATACAGGTAACGAGTGGAGGACCGAGGAGCCTCTTAAAGAAGTTACAGGTCTGTGAAAGCCAGAAATCTTACTTGTTTGTAGGTGACCAAATACTTATTTTCCACCATAATTTGCAAATAAATTCTTTAAAAATCAGACAATGTGATTTTCTGGATTTTTTTTCCTCATTTTGTCTCTCATAGTTGAGGTATACCTATGATGAAAATTACAGGCCTCTCTGATCTTTTTAAGTGGGAGAACTTACGCAATTGGTGGCTGACTAAATACTTTTTTGCCCCACTGTATATTATGGTTTCCTAATGATTTAACACTGGCTGGAAAGATGATTTTTAAAAGTGGAGTATTTGTTCACCCCTGGCTTCTTCAACCAGCTCACGTGCACCCCACGTGCACTCAAACATGAGATCTTAATTTCTCGCCCATCTTGACGTCAAACCGGCAGGATGTGTCATATTTTGACACTGCAGACTAAGAGGCTCGACACGTGGGACCCAACAAACGCCAGCGATCAGCGAAACTTTGAAAACCCGTCACATGGGAGGCGGCTTGCGGTAGCGACTGGCAACACAAGCCAGCAACTTTCTTAATTTACTGGTTTTTTTTCAATTGTTTACACACAATTTTGAAAACCGGGTTCTTTTTCTCACAATATAATCACAATTATCCAAACACCACATTCAGTTTGCAGAATTCTTAGATTGTTTTCAAAATGACAGAATTCAGCCAAAAAATTTACACACATTTATCAGTTTTCATTTAACCAACACAGTCCTCAATGATCAGACACTATTTAAGACAGTTTCACACTGCTGTGATAAAGAGAAAACACATTTGTAAAAAAAACTACATTTAGGAAATAGTATGAGCTAGAGTTATGGACAGACATTGTTATGTAAGGGATCATTTCAATGACAAAACAAAATAGTGACAAACCCACAACAGTCTTCATGATTAGTTTGAGATAAAGGGAGAATGTACATAAATACGTAGGTCTACTACATACTTACCAAGCACTGCACAACGCTAATGCAGACTGAATATTTCAACTATTTATTTCAATTCAAGACATACAGTAGGCTATTTCTTACCATAATCAGTTACAGTAATCAACCAACAATGAAACAAATAACATCTGTAGGCAAATAAAAATGACTCCATGAAGTTCATACAGTTTGACTCTGAAAAAAAGCCTTAGAAATACTGTAAAGTTGTACTCCTCATCTCTCCGTCTGGCTGGATTCAGGCCATAAGATTTCTTCTATGTCTTCATTAGCAAGGCAGCGTTGGAAGAATCGTCTTGAGTGTTGAATCCACTCTTGTACAGCAGCTGCTTCGATTTGATGACAGGCCAGCTCCATGGCCTGAATGAGGGGCCTCAGGTCATAGACCTTCCACCGCCATGCTGAAAAAACCTCTTTGATTGGATTCAGGAAGGGGGGGTATGGGGGAAGATATAGGACGTCAAATTCAGGGTGATCATGGAAACAATCCTGGACCAGAGCACCCCGATGGAATGAGACACTAGCTACGTTTACATGGGCACATTTAATCGGAATAAACGCCCAATCGGATAAAAAATTTGTCATGTAAACATGTCAATCAGATTGTTTTGATCCGATGCAGCCTGATCAGAATTAAATTTACTTCCGATCTAGAGGGGTGGTTTTGTCCGATCTTCATTCAGATAGACGTGCATGTACACACCCATTAGGAAAGAAAGGGTGAAAAGAGCCCACTGCGCATGCGTACAACTTCAGCGTGACGTCTTTCTGCTTTCACAGACCCAAGTAGAAAACATAGCGGGAAGTAAACAGAAGTGGTCTGCTGGTGCAGTCATCCTGTCATCCTGCTCTCCTCTCCTGTGGTGGAGGAGCAGTAGCAATATGTATTCAGCCTCTAGCTTGGTTAATGCGACCAGTAAAAACCCAAACATAAAGGTAATCACCTGCAGAAGGTCCATATTGGGGATAACGTGAGTCAGCTCGAGCACACGATGGGGCGGGAAAGACGTGCAGAAAGGACGGAGTTTGTTTACTTTTTTTTCTTCCCCCGGAAAGACAACTCGCTGTGCGCATGCTCAACTCATTTAACCTGATCGAGTGCTTGGTGCATGTGTACTCATGGCATGATCAGATCATTTCAGTTAGTGTCCATGTAAACAGGGATTTGGGAATTCAGATCGACCAAGATTTTAATCAGATTGGGGAAATTTGGCGCATGTAAACGTAGCTACTGTCCCAAACGACAATGTACTGCATCTGGTCCATTTGGTTTAATCCTGTGACAATCTTGTGCAATATATCAAGAAATGCAAGTATTAGATCTGCATATAGGGTCCCAGATTTGCATGGTGGTGGAGGACCCCATTCTGTGTGATAGCAGCACAGAGGGTGATGTTACCCCCTCGCTGCCCTGGTACATTGGTGATTGCCCTTTGTCCAATTACATTTCTCCCTCGTCTTTGTGTTATTGCAAGGTTAAATTCAGCCTCATCCACATATATAAATTTATGCTGAATTTGTTCTGCATCCATTTGCAAAACTCTCTGAAACACAGTAAAAGACAATATGATGCTACTCAGTATCTATTGCACATTTTCTTTGTGCCAGAACATTATGAGCAGTTCACAATACCACACCTTAGCAGTAAAAGGAACAAAGTATGCCACACAGTGGCGCTGTAGAGTTTCTGCACTACTTTTTCATTGTTGTTACTGTACTTCCTGGTGCTGCCGCGGGAGAGTGAAACATAAACAAACTTGAAGTAGCAGCTGATTTTGGTGGTTTTAGGATTTTTAATGTTTGGTGAATGTACCAGATCAATATTCTGCAGCACTGTGTTCAGGATGAGCAGATAACGAGACAGAGAACTACACGAGGCGGCTGAGACGGCTACACAATATAGTCTACTTCCTGCTTTTGGTGCGGTCTCGGTTCGGTTACGTTCACACATGCAATCAAACCGCACCAGAGTTCGTTTCAATCAAACCTAGACCCACGTTTTTAGAGTTCAAATGTTTGGTCTGAATCAGAGTTCGGTTGTCCGTTCACACCTCCTCAAACAAACCGGACTTTCTGTGCAAACGAACTAGAGTTGGATTCAAGTGGACTAAACAGGGCTGGTGTGAATACATCCTTAACGGTGCAGCTCCAGGAAGTGGAGGAATCCATCTGGCTGCTGGAAGCAAGGGACTTGATGCTGGAGAAGCTCAAAGATCACTACAACTTAAATGCTCATGTACCAGTTTTTGTTATGATTTTTTTTGTTGTAGTTATAATTTGCTGACTTAATTAGCTCCTTATGTTTATTCATTGTTTGTCTTAGTCTATTTCCCATCTCCGTTCCTCGTTTAGTGTAGGCTAGCCTTTGTGTATAAATTCCCCTGTGTGTTCTTTGTAGAAGTCAGTCTTTTGCTTGTTAGTTTCAGTTAAGTTTGTCTTAGTTATAATTTCCCTTGGGCTCTTTTTTCTAGATTTTTTGATAGATTTGAGTTTTGATGGGTTTTGCTTAAAGGTGGTAAAGAGGATTCTGTATCAAATTTAGACGTCAAATTTACTTTTAAATCATTTTATCAACTTGTAGTGGTCTAGTACTTCTGGTTTCCAAAAGAAGAAGTTAATTATTAATATATCATAGACCTGGTGGGGCTTGAAATAAAGTAGCCAATAGATAACAAATTCATTTAGTTATCTATTGGCTACTAGATTGTCAATCACACTTCTGTAAGTACTACATAGTTTGCTTAGGCCTCAGTACTGGTTAACACTGCATTCACTCTCTGAGCCTCAGGACCAATAACTAAAACTTCTGTTTTGTCCTGGTTGAGCTGGAGAAAGTTCTCTGCCATCCAACACTTGATGTCTAAAATACAATCATCAGCATAACTGTGAAAGTTCACTCCATGTCTCCTGATGACGCCGCCAATAGGGAGCATGTAAAGGTTAAAAAGAACAGGGCCAAGAACTGAACCCTGGGGCACACCATATGTGATCTTGTGGACCTTAGAGGTACAGGTATCCCCAGCTTACCATAAAAGTCCTGTCTGTGAGATGGGACGTGAACCAATTACGTATGTACAGTACCAGAGAGGCCGATCTGTTTCAAACGGGTTAAAATAATAATGTGGTCCACTGTATCAAAGGCAGCGCTTAGATCCAGCAGAACCAACACCGTTACCTTCTGAGCATCCTAATTTATTCTAAAATCATTTAAAATCTTCAGAAGAGCCGTCTCTGTGCTGTGGTTCACCCTGAAACCAGACTGAAATTTCTCTAGGACATTATGTGTGTTAATAAAATCATTAAGCTGAATTAAAACAAACTTTTCTTAATCTTTGCTTAGAAATGGTAAATTAGATACCGGAAGGAAGTTGTTAAAATCATTCAAATCTAAACCGCTCTTCTTCAGCAGGGGCCTCACCACGGCCCCTTTTAAAGGCAGCTGGGAAGACCCCCATCTGAAGAGAACAATTAATCATGGTTAAAATCTCATCTCTAAAAGAATCATAAAATTGCTTAAAAAACCTAGAGGGGATCGGGTCCAGAAGACATGTGGTGGGTCTCACTTAGGAGAAAACCTTATCAACGGTCACAGCTTCAACCAGGACAAAAATGTCCACCGTTTCCTCTGGTAAAGACACACGCTGACATGCATCTAAAACTATGTTACTTTGAGAGGATAAAATATTACATCTGATGGTGTCCACCTTCCTCCTGAAGTGGTCTGCAAACTCCTCACACAGAGTGTTGGAAGGTGGTTTTCTGCGACACGTTGTTAGCACAGTTATTGTCTATGGTGGAGAAAAGAATCCTGAGATTGTTTCTGTTTTCTGAGATTATTTTGGAAAAATATGCATTTCTAGAGTTTCTAACTGCGTAATGATTTGAGAAGTTCTGTGTAAATTTGATAATTTATTGTGGTTTTATTTTCTCTCCGCCACCCTGCATTTTCTCTTTAGTTTTCTGATATTTTCATTTCTCCACGGTGATGCATGTTTAGAGTATAAACTCTTATTTTTAAGTGGAGCCAGCAGGTCGAGAACAGATTGAAGCCTACTGTTAAAATCATTCACGATAAAATCACAGGGGGCGGGTAGACCAAGAGGAGGGATCTTTTAAAAAACTTCAATAAAACCTGCAGCCACTTCAGGGGTTAGATGATGCTTCCTGACAGTTCTCACAGAGGTTTCTAATTGGATAAAACACACAGTAGTGGTCAGAGACAGCCAAGTCAACAACAGAGGACACACTGGAGGACAGGCCATACGTGATGACCAAGTCCAGAGTGTGCCCCCTGTTGTGAGTCGGCTGCATGACATGTTGAGTAAAATCCATAAAATGTAAAATATTTTAAAAATCTGTTGATAAAGAATCTAAAAGGTTATCTACATGTACAGTGGGGCAAAAAAGTATTTAGTCAGCCACCAATTGTGTAAGTTCTCCCACTTAAAAAGATCAGAGAGGCCTGTAATTTTCATCATAGGTATACCTCAACTATGAGAGACAAAATGAGGAAAAAAAATCCAGAAAATCACATTGTCTGATTTTTAAAGAATTTATTTGCAAATTATGGTGGAAAATAAGTATTTGGTCAATAACAAAAGTTAATCTCAATACTTTGTTATATAGCCTTTGTTGGCAATGACAGAGGTCAAACGTTTTCTGTAAGTCTTCACAAGGTTTTCACACA
>SSNP01000432.1:71050-82908 GCA_006937955.1 Pachypanchax playfairii
TCTGCGGTTTGCTAGAGAGCATTTGGATGATCCAGAAGAGGATTGGGAGAACATCATATGGTCAGATGAAACCAAAATAGAACTTTTTGGTAGAAACTCAACTTGTCGTGTTTGGAGGGGAAAGAATGCTGAGTTGGATCCAAAGAACACCATACCTACTGTAAAGCATGGGGGTGGAAACATCATGCTTTGGGGCTGTTTTTCTGCAAGGGGACCAGGACGACTGATCCGTGTAAAGGAAAGAATGAATGGGGCCATGTATCGTAAGATTTTGAGTGAAAACCTCCTTCCATCAGCAAGGGCATTGAAAATGAGACGTGGCTGGGTCTTTCAGCATGACAATGATCCCAAACACACCGCCCGGGCAACGAAGGAGTGGCTTCATAAGAAGCATTTCAAGGTCCTGGAGTGGCCTAGCCAGTCTCCAGATCTCAACCCCATAGAAAATCTCTGGAGGGAGTTGAAAGTCCGTGTTGCCCAGCGTCAGCCCCAAAACATCACTGCTCTAGAGGAGATCTGCATGGAGGAATGGGCCAAAATACCAGCAACACTGTGTGAAAACCTTGTGAAGACTTACAGAAAACGTTTGACCTCTGTCATTGCCAACAAAGGCTATATAACAAAGTATTGAGATTAACTTTTGTTATTGACCAAATACTTATTTTCCACCATAATTTGCAAATAAATTCTTTAAAAATCAGACAATGTGATTTTCTGGATTTTTTTTCCTCATTTTGTCTCTCATAGTTGAGGTATACCTATGATGAAAATTACAGGCCTCTCTGATCTTTTTAAGTGGGAGAACTTACACAATTGGTGGCTGACTAAATACTTTTTTGCCCCACTGTAGATTAAAATCACCAGGTAAAATTATGCTTTTATAAGAGTTGTGCAGCATTGATAAAAACTCTGAGAATTCTTGAATAAAAAGTGGCTCATTTTAGGAGGCCTCTAAACTGTGACACATAAAATCTGAGGAGAGCTAAAAATACATGCAGTATATTCAAAAGAGCTAAAATGATCAAATAAAACAGGTTTGGCAGAAAGCATTGATGAACTTATAAAAGCAGTTCCCCCTCCCCTCTGGCTGCTCCTCGTTGAATAAGTGAAGTTAAAATTTGGTGGGGAGGCCTCTGTAAGAACAACAGGGGAATCTGTATTCAGCCATGATTCTGGTAAAAATAAACACAGAAGGTTATGGTCTAAAATCAGATCCTTAATAATAAAAGTTTTATTCAGCAGAGAGTGAACATTTAAAAGTGCCATATTAATCGTAACTGGGGATGAAGTGACTGTATGATTAACTGCAGGTGGGACTTTTGGTAACTGTTTGAGATTATTGAGGTTGCATTTGTTGGGTTTATGATGTTGAGTTCGCTCTCTGCTGCTCATGACAGGTATGAGTGAGGTAGGGCGTGGTCCAAGTCCAATATGTGAGTTACTGTTAAAATCAGGGTTGAGCTCATGGGAGCAGGGACCAGGTGGACATCAGGATGTAGCAGACGGGGCAAGGGGCGGTGGGGCGACTGGTGCTAGTACGGTAGACGGGGGGGCGTGGGCATGCCAGGCTCATTGCCAGCATGCGGGTGCCCTGTCTATTAAGGTGAAGCCCATTCGCCTCGAACAGGTGGCTCCTACCCCAGAAAATGTTAAAATTGTCTATAAATCCAATATTGTGTATCATGGTGGCAGAAGAAAGCCAAGTGTTCAGTGATAAAAGCCTACTGAAACGGCCAATTCCTCTGCCGACGGTGGAGGTGGGGCCAGAAATAAAACAGACACGTGTGTGCTTTAAAAGATTAAAAAGGTAAATAAAATCCAGCTTCAGGAGCTCAGATTGTTGTTTGCGGATGTCGTTGGTTCCAGCGTGAATAATGACTTTACTTATAACTGAGTGACGTTGTATGATGTCCAAGATCTGTGGCCCCAGAAAACAAATGGTGATGGCTCGTCTCATCTTAATCTGGCAGATTATGGAGTCACCAATGAGGAGAGTGGTGGGCGGCTGGTCCGCCGGTGGATGCTGGCTCTGCGCAGAGGGTCTTTCACCTTCCAGGACCTGTTGGATGTTGTGCGGCGAATTGGTTTCCCCTGGACTGCAGGGATATTGAGTCGGTGCCGTGCACTCATTCTGAGGGTTCGGGGTGTAGTAGAGCACTCCTCGGTGAGTCCCGGCTGCGGTCTGAGGTTTGGCATGATGTTGAAGCTGCTGGTAGGGGTTGGGCGGCGGTCCTAAGGAACTGCGGGGCTTCAGGGCTGTCAGAGGGGGGAAGTCCAGCTCCATGGCACCAAAACGGTTTGTTAATGGCAGGCCAGGCGGAGGAGAACGGTGGCAGCTCTGAGCGCCCCTACCATGGCCAGGCACAACTGTGGACCAGGCTCCCTGGAGGACCGGAGCGGAGCTGATGGGGACTTTTGGCTTAGCCCCTTGCTGGAACCAACACTCCTCCTCCTCGGCAGATCTTGCCCCAGTATCCAGCACCCCAAGTCCGCTATGAGGCCCAGCGATGGATTCCCCCTCCACAGCATCACTGGACTGGTAGGGGACAGTGTCGGTAGCGTTAGATGTTGTATGCATTTAAAACAGAGGTCTAGGGTCCAGCCCACCATCAAGAGTCCTACGTGTGTGTAATGTGAATATGTATATGGAGAGACTGTCTAAGCTGTGGGTTAAAATTGGGATGCAGTCTGCCACCAAGGCGGAGAGAACCTGCATCCCAAGGCGCTATGTTGTGGCGGGGATTGTGCGATGGAGCATGAAAAGGAAAGCCAAACGGGATGGGAAGGAAAGGACTGGAAGAGAGATGCCCTCCCAGGGAGCCAGCTCCCCTACTGGCCCCCATAAGCAACCCCGTTCCCGGCAGCCCACCAATGGCAGAGGGACCCGGCAGCGGCTACTTCCACGACCAACGGCGCCCAAGGCAAGCCGCCCAGCACCACCCCAAAAGGAGAACCTAAACCCTCCCCAGCTTGGACCAACATTTCTAAAGAATGCTTTCAGCACCTTGTTGAATCAATGCCACATGGAATTAAGACAGTTCTAAAGGAGAAAGGGGGTCAAACACTGTATTAGTATGGTGCTCATAATAATCCTTTAGGTGAGTGTATAAAGATGCATGTAATGTTTAATTTCCCCTGATGCTCCAGTTTGCCTTTAATACTGACTCTGTTTGTTTATCTCATTAAACAGGAAATACTGTTTTATTTAAAGATATAGCAGTTAATACAAACAGACTTGAGTTTTTTTTATTTCATAAACATGTAATAAAAGGGAGCTTTGTGTGTTACAACATCAGTGCAGTTACATTTTCACTTAGTCTTTTGACAACTGGATAGTGTGTTATTAATTTGCACATGTGCAAAAAATCTTGATCATATCACTGCCAATAAAACCTCACACCCACTCTGAGATGTTTAGCACTCCCTAATGGGGATGTGCCTCAGAGTGGGAATCAGTTTACTTCTCAACATCATGCTTGAGTTTCATATAGTCATGGAAGACAGAAAGTTCAGTTCCACAGTTTTATGTATGAGGACAAAATAAAAATGATCAGGTTCTAAAATTATTCAAATTACACCTCAAGTGAAGAAAAACACACACCAGATTGAATCACAGTAGTATGTATTAAACCAAAGTGAAGCCAAGATGGTAAAAGTTGAAAGTAATTAGCTGCTGATGAGACTTATTGATTACCTGATCATCATCAGTCTGGGCTCCTCTAGAAAAGTTACAGTTTTATCAGTTAGCTGTCTGGAGTGTGTGTGACGCAGTGGCAAGGAGGAAAACTGTCCTGAGAGAAGGAACTGCTGCTACCCATCAATTTGAGAAGGGTCAAAGGTTCCAGGAGAAATCCTCTTTGATCTAAAAACATGACAGCATGACTTTAAAAGGGGTTTTAAAGAAACAATAAGAAATCTGGAAGAATGTCATTTGGACAAATGGGATGAAAGTAGAGATGTTTACCCATAATGCTCAGTAGAAGGTCTCTGAACCGACCAGCTCATCAGCACAAAAACCTGATCCCATCTTTCACCACGGAGGTCTGATGGTTTGAGCTTCTTCTGCAGTATCAGGGCCTGGACACCCTGCTATCATCGAGTTGACCTCTGACCTCTGTATACCAAATTATTCTAGAGTCTGTGAGTCTATCTGTCTGACAGCTAAAGCCTGGTCACCAAACAGAACCATAATCCAAACAGCAGTTGATCAAAGGTCGAGTTCAAGTCCAGATCTTTTGTCATGATCCAGATCTGAGTCCATGTTTTTTGCACTAACCATATTGATCATGTTTCTTGACATCCTGTCATGTTGTTTCCTGCTGCACCCCATAATCATGTTGATATCTCTCACTTACATTCATACATGTCAACCCTCCTGATTCTCCTGTGAAAATCCTCCCGAAAATCTCCCAAATTACTCCTGATTTCCACCTGGACAACAATATTGCAAAACCCTCTATTTTTACGGTTGGACAGTAACAACGGTTAGACCTCGAAGGTCACCACCACAGTTACCACCGCACGCAATCCCCCCACCTCCCGGATGGAGGTTTGATAGTATCCCGGTTTCTGCAGTCTCAAGGTTGACATGTATACCTACATTTGTCCTGACCTCTCTCATCACCTGTCTCAGCTCCTGTTTAACGTGCCCACTGTCTGGTTCTTATGGTCAGATTGTTTGTCAGCACATTCCAGCACCGAGTCGTAGTCGGCCTTTAAAGCACTGTGTACTGAGCACCTCCAACCACCTGACCAACACCTTCACCTGGCCCTATGAATTATTGCCTTTTTGGATGCAGGATGTTGTTGACCTTCATGTTCCATTCTGCTGACCACATGACTGCCTGGTCCCTCCTGTCATGACTTACAGTTTGTCTGGATTTGTCTGCATTAAAAAGACTTTCCTGTCTGTTTGAGACTAACTATTCTCTGCCCCCCGAGTGTTTCTTAAGATTAAGATTCTCCTTTTAAAGGTATAAAATTTAAACCATTTGAACCTTGTGTGAAAATCTTGTTATTACACGAGGACACACAAAAAAATCAAGTAATAGGTGTTTTTTCTTTTTACATTGTGTTTAAAGATGCTGAATTTCATGTTACAAATTTAAGTAGTTTTATGTTTGTGAGTGATGTATTTAAAAGTTTGTGGGGGTTTTCTAACATTTGCACATCCTAAAGGTAACCAAATATATTTTGTTCTGTATTAATCTTAATGTCAGTTTAGACTAAATACTTAAAGTCAGATTAAACTTTTCATGAATATATTCTGTTCAAAGTTGGATGAAATTGTATTTATTCCATCTCTCATAAAACAACTTGTATTAAAATGTCTGAAATAACCTCAAGTTAAAAGGGAAAATGCTTCACTGTCTCCATCACACCCATGCAAAATTTCAATCATAAAACTCAAACAAAAACACATTAGTGAGCTTAAAACAGAAAACATTAAACTAAAAACATCTTTTTTTTCTTGGACGACAACTTTGGAATTTCTCATGTTTCATTGGACTGACTGCAACCCACTTATGTTAGAAATGTCTGGAAAAAAGGCATAATTGTCCAATAAATTACCCATGTTTGGTCATTAATTGTCAGCAGAGTGTAGCTTTGAAAGCAGGAAAAAAGCGTCAGTCTCACAAATATAAACTTTACGTGGTTTAATGCCCCGAATGATCTGTAGGCTACTCCACCGCCATACACAAACCTAAAATCAATCGTTTGTCTAATTTCACTCTTTATTTTGAAGAACATAATTCAGTTTATTTTCATAATTATTTTCAATTCATAATAAATTGTTATCTTCCATGTCAGATATGAATCTTCTGATACAACAACAACAAATCTTGGTTCCCCCCAAACTGAGGCAGCTAAGACAGATCAAACAGCATGTCTCCAGCTGTGGGACCAGACTCTTGTCCAACCAGAAACACAATGAACAAGGAATCAGAGCAGCAAAGAAGTTCTACTCTGATACACTGAACAACCATTTTTCTACAACCACTATGGGCCTGATTAATCAAAGGGTATTGGTTGTTAAAACAGACGCAAACCTCTCAGCAGCCGCAAAAACAAGCAGCAGGTGATTTACTAACCACGTGCAGGTAAAACTGCACCTGTTACACCTGCTGTTAGACGCGCAAAGTCATTTTAGCACCTTTGCCCTTGATAAATATGCAATGTGGGCATTTCTGTCAGAAGACGTTAAATATTGGGAGGAGAACATGTAAATAAGTGGGCGTAAAATAAGCCTCTTAACTTGGTGCAAAAATGGCTGCAGTTATCGTTGTGAGGAGATGGAGGAAGAAGAGGATGATGTCACTATAAAACTTTGGACTGAGGAACTTTGAGCCTGAAGACTCCAACAGCACGTCATTGAAAGGTTAGTCTGACATTTACTCATGTATCTGTGTTGTTTTGCTGCATCTGGTAGAGATGTGGTTCTTCAAGCTTGACCGAGTTTGACCCAGAAAGAGATATAATGGTGTTAGCTCTTAATTAGCAGCAGCTTGACTCCGGTCGTTTTTTGCCAACTGTAGCAGGGACATCATAAGTAAATACAAGTAAATATACTAAAATATACTATATAAGTATAGTAAATAAGAATTTGTACCCTTCTTGTCGCTGGGGGTGTACCCTGTAGTCCAGGTCCATTTTTGTACCTTATGAAGTTGTTCCACTAAAACAATAAAATTATGACACATTTTGAAGTTTTAAACCAACATTCTGAAACATAATATTGAAAATGATGGAAGAAACTTAATAAAATGGAGATTAACCAGCCTTGACCAGAGTTGCAGGTGCAGTTGAAATGGTACAAATTTGTACTTTATATCAATTTGAACACTCTAAGGGGCATTTCTGACCTTTTAAAGACCAATATTGTACTTTTGAGGGAACAATTTACCTATAGGTACAAAAATGTTCTTGTCTCGTACCTCTATTTCTGAGAGTGTATGTGTGTATGTGTGTGTGTGTATGTATGTATGTATGTATGTATGTGTGTGTGTGTGTGTGTGTGGGGTGTGTGTGTGTGTGTATGTATTCTCCTGTGTGACCTTGGCTGACCTGATCAGCTGGCGCCGGGCACACATGCCCCTGGCTGCCTCAGAGAAGCTGTTTTTTGTAAATCCATGTAATTTAACAATCCATGTAATAAAAACAATAAAGGCATTTCAAAGAAGGAAGTGAACTGACAAAATAAAAGCTGGACCTTGTGAACTTCTACACCACGGCTCATGAGGTGGCAAATCTGAACAAATAATTGTTGTCAGTCCAAAAGTTGTGATCATGTGTAAATGTTTTCTTTTTCAATAAAAGTGTGCAAAGCTAGAAAAAATGTGTCATGAATCCTTCCATGTTATACTTGTACATGCAGAATCAGACTCAGAAAGTTAAAACAAGTTTATTTACAGAGAGGAGAGTTCTGGGAAAAGTTACAGCGCCGGAGGGAACTGCAGGGGACAGGAGAGGTTAGATGCTGAGGGGAACAAAAAGCTCATGGGTGCAGGGTGGTGGAGCATGAGGAGGGTGTTGGATCCAAGTGAGACAGGAAGCTGTGCAGGGAGATGGTTCCAGGGGAGCGGTGCCGAGTGATCCGGGTGGGGATGATGAAGCTGATGAAGGCGGTTCTTGTGACACAAGAATGCAGAGTTTGGAGGAGACACAGTGAGCAGGAGCAGCTGAGGTGATCTTGCAGCACAAGAAGTTGATGCACCACAGAGCAGTGGAGAATAAACAGCTTTCATTAAAATTGAAGGAAAAACTCGGAACAAGTCATGATGTTACCTGGGAGGTCAACAACCAAGCGTTGAATGAGCGTCTGCCAGCTCCTGCAAACGGCGGAGCTTAACAAGCTCAGTGTCATCCAGCCAGCTGGCCTGCTCATGCTCTCCAGCAAAGATCTTCTCCTGATAAAGAGGACTCACTCGTCACAAAAAATAGACAGTCACTCAGAGAATCTAATGGGATAATTGGGTAAAAAACCCACTTATCGGCAAGTGAATTTGCATATTAGTCAGATATTTAGGTTGGAGTCAAATATATAATTTATAAAATAAATATTTAGGTCAGACCTAAATATTTAACTTTCAAAATTAAATAATTAGTTTGAAAATTAAATATTTAATTTTGAAAATAAATATATATTTTGTAAAATAAAAATGTAACTTCAAATTAAACATTTAGCTTGCTAACTAAATATTTAGTTAGTAAATGTAACATTTATAAATAAATGATAAAATATGTAAATATATGCTAAATAATCAAAATTATTGCTGCTTATTTTGGACTGTGTAACGTTACAAACGGCACCCCATATCCAGCTGCAGGACCTGCAGACTCCACATCACCAGCGTGGCTATTCACTGTGTTACGTAACCCACAATAGTGTCCGCTACTCTGCCAGCTATTCACTGGTAGATGTGAACAAAATGCCAACGTCTTGCCCATCAGAACAAATATTTTAGTATATTTTACTTTGAATATAATTTCTAAAGGAAATACTGTATTTTCATTTTACAACCTCTAAACAACCGTGGAGGTATTATTTTGTCAAAAGTATTGCTTTATATGAAAATATTCCATATCATACCTTTAATTACTTAAATAGGGAATAATTTCTTTGTGGGAATAAATATGTACATATTTTTTTCAGAATTAACTTAATTAATGACACTTTATTTATTCAATTACACTTTTAATAAGTTAATGACACTTTTAAATATTTAATGACAAATTCAATTAATGATTCAATGACCTTTTTATGTATTTATTTAATTTTGGCACTCCTGACATTCGATAGTTTATTTGTGTGTTGGGTGTGAAATGCAGGTATGGATACAGATAAACAAGTAGAATAAGAAGATTTGACCAGAAGGAAATTTGAGATACAGCAGGAATCGTTGTCATTTTCATTTACATTTATCCTGTAATTTTGTTTATGACAAATTACCTTCTAAACTAGCAAATGGAGTCGAACCTGTGTGTCAGTTCCACTGATTAGTCCCTGGATCTTAATTCAGACGATTAGATTTAATGTGTACGTGTGTGTTTGTGCGTGCGCGTGTGTGCACGTGTGTGTGTTGGTGGGTGATAAAGCTGGGGGATTCCCAGAATGACCGTGTTACCGGTGTATATGTGTGTGTCTCCCATCCATCATCACACACATTTCCCTCCTTCAGCGTGTTCTAAAATAGAACGTTGTGTGAACATGACCTCTCTCACACATAAACACACACATGCACACACACATGCACACACACCCATCACGGTGCCATTGTGTCTTGGCTTCTTGTGCAGAGTTCTTGAGCATGTTTGTTTTTGTTTGTGTAAGATGTGAAGTTATGTGTGTGTGTGTGTGTGTGTGTGTGTGTGTGTGGGTTTGTATTTCTGACCTCCTGGGGACCAGTTTCCTGACTTTTACTATCTTTCTGGGGTCCGAGGGTTCTTGTGGGGACCGAAGCCTGGTCCCCATGAGGGGGACTCCCCTTTTTAGGGTTAGGAGTTAGGTTTATAGGTATGGTGTGAATAGAGTTTTAGTTAGTCTTAGGGTTAGTTATAGATCAGTAATGGTTAAGGTTAGTAAAAGGGTTTGGGTTAGGTATAAATCTAGTTACTAAAATCAATGGAAGTCAATGGACGGTCCCCATAAGGATACCAAAACACACTTGTGTGTGTGTGTGTGTGTGTGTGTGTGTGTGTGTGTGCTCACATGTGTGTGTGTGTGTGTGTGTGTGTTTTAAAAGGAGAAAAATTGTCCCTCTCACTGTGTCCTCCCTCGTTTTCTCATTGTCCCTCTCTCTCTTCTCTTTATCGCCACAAAGTCTGCAGTCGCTGCCAAATTTCCTTTGTGGCAAAGGTGTGGTGCTATGACAGCGTCTCTTTCACACACACACGCACGCACACACACACATGCACACACGTTTAATTACAGAAACATGAGGTAAATGGACCAGGATGAAACTGGACTGATTACCTGGTGTCCGGACAGAGGGACAGAACAGAAGACAGCTGTCTTACCTGATACCAGGTGATGTCATGTTAAAAATGTTCAGTGCAAATATTTGAATGTTTATTCTTTTCCAATTAGCAGGTTTCATTGTGAATGTGAAGATGTAATAAAAGTTGTACTTTCAGCTATTTTCCACCAACTTGTTCACAAATTTGACGGACAGAAAAGAATCAAATATTAAATAAAAACTAAAAGTGTTTTAGAATTTTCATTAGAGAAAAATCATAAAGACACATTAATGTTTGTTGTCCAGTGTTTCTGTACAGTAAACACAATGTCACTCATTACATATACATACATAAAGACACACACATACACAATAGGAAGCCTGACAACGGCGGTACATGGGAGGAGTTCCTGGTTAGTCAGGCAAGAAGCTTTGAGACGCCACAAGAGCCTCCCATGGAGCGGGGTGTGGAGAGGAAAGAGTGTGTGTGTATGTGTGTGTGTGTGTGTGTGTGTGTGTGTGTGTGTGTGTGTGTGTGTGTGTGTGGTGTGTGTGTGTGTGTGTGGGTCCTTATAGTGTGGTGAATAGAGAGGTTTTGAACATGGGGCTGTATAAACCTTGGCAGACAGTGTTGTGTGGCTGAGCTGCCTGTGGGTGTGAGTGTGTGTGTGGGTGTGATTAACCAACCTTCCAACAGGTGGATCAGCTCTGGAGCGGCAGGTGTGGCTCATTCTCCTCATCACCTGAGTTGAGATTTAAGGGGAGGATCAACACGAGACAGGCGCCAGATAGTTCTCTCTTCTCTTGTGGTAGAGTGGCTTATTTACTGACCTGATTGTTTCCCTAAGACGAGCTCTATAATCGCTTGGTCTGTTTTTCCTTTCCCCAGGAGCTTCACTCGGACCTGACGCCTTCCCGCCGATCCGTACCTCCTATCCTGGAGAGCAGCCGGTTCCACAGGCTCCCATGCCAAGCTTGGTTTCCCCGGACCTGCTCTCTGCCTGTCTCTTCCTCCCCGGAGCTGCACCTGCTGGACAACCACGGACTCAGAGCTGATCTGTTCACCCTCCAGCACCTGCACACCTCCATCCGGACCCACAGCCGTTCTCTCAGCCGCCAACCACTCCTCCTCGCATAACCACCATCAGCGCCATCAACGTAAGACCTCTCCTTGTTCTCATGCTTGCTCCATCATCATATCCCCAGATCTCTAACCTGTGTTCTCCGCACTTAGATACTCACGGTTCCATCCAGTGAGGCCTGGTTCCTGTTTCCGCCAGCTGCACAGGAGTCCCGTGCCTGGCTTTGTACTTTTCAGTTTTCATTAAACACCTTAAAACTGTTTTGTTGTCTGGAGTTGTGCTTGTAAGAGGGTTCGCACAAAACACGGCCATGACAGACAGAGTATCACCAGACATAATGATGTGGAGCAGCTGCTCAGTACAAAGATGAGATTAAAAACAATCACAATATTAATCATCTGTTTTTCTTTTTAGATTCAATTATTAGACAAATATATTATTAAATTGTGTAAAATTCTAAAATCAAATCTTCCTTCAGCTGTTAGAAGGTTCTGGTCTTCATTCATGTCTATGTGTTTGTTTATGGTCCATCTGGTTCGCATCATTTCTACAAACTGATCCATGTTTGTGTTTGTGTGTAAACATCACTTCATGCTTCATCACGGGTATAAAAATCACAATCTGAAGTTTGACTTGATCCTCACACTTCTGCTTTTATCTGATGAAATTAAAAATATTTATAACGCTCTGCCTCTTCTATCCACATCAGCTATAGATAGTTATCTTATAGAAAAACATAATAAACCCAGTACTTCATGACTTCATGCCACAACCTGCATTTACTCCAGTCAAACGTCTGAATCTCCCAGAGTGACCAGCC
>SSNP01000432.1:84321-99321 GCA_006937955.1 Pachypanchax playfairii
AAAAGGGTTTGGGTTAGGTATAAATCTAGTTACTAAAATCAATGGAAGTCAATGGACGGTCCCCATAAGGATAACAAAACACACTTGTGTGTGTGTGATGGTGTGTGTGTGTGTGTGTGTGTGTGTGTGTGTGGGTCCTTATAGTGTGGTGAATAGAGAGGTTTTTTGAACATGGGGCTGTATAAACCTTGGCAGACAGAGTATCACCAGACATAATGATGTGGAGCAGCTGCTCAGTACAAAGATGAGATTAAAAACAATCACAATATTAATCATCTGTTTTTCTTTTTAGATTCAATTATTAGACAAATATATTATTAAATTGTGTAAAATTCTAAAATCAAATCTTCCTTCAGCTGTTAGAAGGTTCTGGTCTTCATTCATGTCTATGTGTTTGTTTATGGTCCATCTGGTTCGCATCATTTCTACAAACTGATCCATGTTTGTGTTTGTGTGTAAACATCACTTCATGCTTCATCACGGGTATAAAAATCACAATCTGAAGTTTGACTTGATCCTCACACTTCTGCTTTTATCTGATGAAATTAAAAATATTTATAACGCTCTGCCTCTTCTATCCACATCAGCTATAGATAGTTATCTTATAGAAAAACATAATAAACCCAGTACTTCATGACTTCATGCCACAACCTGCATTTACTCCAGTCAAACGTCTGAATCTCCCAGAGTGACCAGCCCCCCCCCCTCCACACACACACACACACACACTGGGGATACACTTAAACTCACGATACGATGCACCTCGATATATCAGAGTCACAAAATGATACGATATCAATAAAGAAACAAATATTACTAATAATAACTTGTTTATTTTTGTTTCAGTTGCACACAAGGAAACTCACAACCTAACAGGCCAAACACAAACAAGAACACTCCCTTAGTGCTGCTCTAAACCTAGTTTAAGTTATCTCAGGACTGGTTCTTCTTTAAAAAACTAACATATCAACATGTTCTGGTGTAATCAGTTATCTTTGACCTGACACACTAGCTACGTTTCCATGGGCACATTTAATCAGAATAAACGCCCAATCAGAACAAAAAGACGTCATGTAAACATGTTAATCAGAATGTTTTGATCTGATGCAGCCTGATCAGAATGAAATTTACTTCCGATCGAGAGGGGTGGTTTTGTCCGATCTTCATTCAGATAGACGTGCATGTATACACCCATTAGGAATGAAAGGGTGTAAAAAGCCCACTGCGCATGCGTACAACTTCAGCGTGACGTCTTTCCGCTTTCGCAGACTCAAGTAGAAAACATAGCGGGAGGTAAACAGAAGTGGTCTGCTGGTGCAGTCATCCTGTCATCCTGCTCTCCTCTCCTGTGGTGGAGGAGCAGTAGTAATATGTATTCAGCCTCTAGCTTGGTTAATGCGACCAGTAAAAACCCAAACATAAAGGTAATCACCTGCAGAAGGTCCATATTGGGGATAACGTGAGTCAGNAGTTATAGATCAGTAATGGTTAAGGTTAGGAAAAGGGTTTGGGTTAGGTATAAATCTAGTTACTAAAATCAATGGAAGTCAATGGACGGTCCCCATAAGGATACCAAAACACACTTGTGTGTGTGTGTGTGTGTGTGTGTGTGTGTGTGTGTGTGTGTGTGTGTGTGTGTGTGTGTGTGTGTGTGTGTGTGTGTGGGTTTGAGAAGCTCCAATCTCAGTTGGAGAAAAACAATGGAACACTCTGATTACATCTCCCTGTACAGGCAGACAGGGTGTGTGTGTGTGTGTTTGTGTGTGAGACACTCCAAGGGGGATGGGAAGGGTGGCAGTTGCAGGGAGGAAAAAGGGGGAGGTAAAGTTTTAAGTCCCGCCATCATAACTGTCACCCAGTTGGTTGTTCATTGCGCTTGCAGCCTCCTGCGATCTCATTGGTTACATCCCAGTCACATATTTATCTGATTGGTTGAGGCAGGGTATATATACACAGTGTGGGTCGGTCAAATCTGGCCACAAGTTTCAAAAGGTTCAAACAGGGTGGAGAGACGGAGAGACAGTGTGTGGGACAGTCCTGCTGACAGAGGGAAATCAACTGCAGCACCACAACATCTAAACTAGAAGTACTGACTTCATAACAAGGACCGGAGGAGAAGACAGAGTCATTCTGGAGTTTTTAACGTGTTTCCTGATCTCGATGCTTTGCTTTAGGGTTTGTTTACTAAATCCATCGAACTCTTCTGTTGATCCTTCACATGTTTACACTCTGAAACATTCTGACTTGAAGATTCTCTTCAGAGATCTGCAGCCAAACAAACTGAAGCAGACGCTCGCTGATTTCACCAGGACTACAAACTACATCTGAACCTGGTTTTAAGATGAATTTAAGTGAGTCCAGCTTGTTGAGAGAGACTTCTCTGTGTCCCAGCAGCATGTCTCTTGGAGGACCGTGGATGTCAGAGACACCAAGTCCCACTTCTGATCCGGAAATGGATTTTGAACAGAGTCTTTCTGCAGACTGCAGCTCTCCTGACGTCCTCGGGGACAGGAGCATGAGGACAGCAGAGTCAAGGAATGCTTTAACAGGCAGTTTGGGGGAGCAGAGTCCAGATCTGATCCAGTCAGGAGGTGTGTTGCCTGGAACAGGTGATGACAAAGCTACAGGGACTGAGCAGAGAATCCGCCGGCCCATGAATGCCTTCATGGTTTGGGCTAAGGATGAGAGAAAACGTCTGGCCCTGCAGAACCCCGACCTGCACAACGCTGTGCTCAGCAAGATGCTCGGTAAGACCAGCAGAACCCTCGTCCTTCATCAGAACACATGACCAGAGTCCGTGTAGTTTAGACATTTAGTTCAGCTCTATGTGGGTGGAGAGACTTCAGTAGAAGTATTTAGATGAAGGTTCTGCTCATGAACACATTTATAAAACCGGTGTGTAACAGCTGATTCAGCAGGATGGAAACCGTCCAGTAAATCTGAGATAAATGTTGAACTGCCACAGATCTGTAACAGGGTTAAACTGATGAAGTATCAGTCCTTCAGTAGTGTTTCTGATTGCGCCTGAACGCAACGCTGCACAGAGATGAAACTGGACAGCTGGAGCTCATCTGCTGCTTCAAATGTTCAGACTCACTCAGATCCAAACCACAAGGTTTCTGGAAGAAAGTTTGTTTTGCAGATCTTCAGACCACAAGACAAGCTGTAAATACATCAGATACTCTGAAGTGAACAGAGTTAGTGTCTGTGAGACGTTCTACTCAGAGACATTTAGAACTTCATGTCTTTATTATCAGCAGCTTTGTTTCTTTTGACTGTTTCAGGATCCTGATTTGGTTTAATGACGCTGTTTACGAGAGTCTGACTGTCACTAACTGAATCAATGGACATGACTCAGTGACATCTGTTAGATTCAATAACTCACATGCACTCATACAGAACGTCATGTCCAGTCCCTAAAAGTCTGGACACTGTCAAAAACCAAACGCAACAATCTGCAAAGTCTGTAAACATATTTTATTCTCCAACATGTCAGATGTTGTAACTGAGATCATTTACCATTTTATTGATATTATTGTTTATATTTCATCTAATGTTTCTAGAACTGGGTTCCAGGTCATGCAGACTGAGATGTTTACATGTTCCTCACTGGTCTCTCCTCGTCCTACAGGTCAGTCATGGAAGGCTCTTAGTGCCACAGACAAGCGACCTTTTGTGGAGGAAGCAGAACGTCTTCGTGTCCAACACCTACAGGATCATCCAAATTACAAGTACAGACCTCGCCGCAAAAAGACCACCAAAAAACTGAAACGAGTAGAACCGGGGCTTCTGCTGCACAGCTTAGCCCAAGGTGGGGCCTCGGGTCTTGGTTTAGGACCCGGTGTTAACTCTTTGACTGCAGAAACTGTCTCTGGAGGTTCTCCTTATGGGCATCCAGGCACCCATCCCTCACATCATCACACTTCCCACCAACTGCTCCCGTCTTTGGGACACTTCAGGGAACTCCAGGCTCCGGGACATCCGGAGCTGGAGAGCTACGGCTTGCCCACTCCAGAGATGTCTCCTCTTGATGTCCTGGAGGACGGAGCAGGGGAACCTGTGTTTTTCCCCCAACACATGCAAGAGGAAGCAGCAGTAGGAGGCTGGAGTAGTTACCATCACCACCTTCACCATAACCAGCTTTACAGCCATCACTATAGCAACCACCACAGTTCTCACCACGCGATGGGTTCAGGGATGAGTGTTAACTGTATAAACTCCAGTCACAGTCCAGGTAGAAGTTCCAGACTGGATCCCAGAATAAGTTCTGTTGAATCAAATATGACCCCGAGCATGAGCTGCGTTACTTCAGTCAGCTCTAAACTGAATCCAGCTCACGCCGCCATTCCTCAGGTTCCCATAAGAAGTTCTGTAAAATGCCCCCCACTTGCATCGGACTCTGTCGCCCTGGTTTCTTACCCTCATCCCTCACTCAGTCTCCCAGAGCCAGTCAAATGCCAACAAACAACCCTGAACACGGCTCCGGGGAGTTATTTTGGACACATGTACGGGAGTGGCACCCCGAGTGCTACACAGTTCACCTCCTCTCACCTGGGGCAACTTTCACCTCCTCCTGAAACTCCGCCCTCCTCTGGCTCATCCTCCAGCGTTGCTCCTGCGTCTACCTTCGTCCACTCTCTGCACTCAGACCACTCTAGTATAGAGACAGGTGGACACATGGGGACATCTTCTGCTGAATTCTGGTCTGAGGTGGACCGGCACAAATTTAACCAGTTTGTACACATGGGGAGACACAGAGAGGACACATATGGACTTGGTGGAAGTGGGTCAAAAGTAATGGGTGGGTGCAATAACAGTAGCAGCAGCACTAGCTTTGTTAACAATGTTAACAGAGACATGAGTAGCATGATGAGTGGTGTTGATGACGGGACCAGCCCTTTGATCTCTGCTCTGTCAGACGCTAGCAGTGCTGTTTATTACAGTGCTTGTATCACTGGATAAACACACACACCTGTTACCTGCTTCATTTCAATTAGTTTAGACACACAGTAAAATAAATAACAAAAAACTTTGACTTGTACTTTTAGTGAAGCAAGTTCAAGTTTTCCCCCTTTCAGTCCTGTTCTAAACTGAAACAGTTTAAATATAAAAACTGCACGTGGAAGTAGAACTGAGTACAGCAGCGTAATAAACATACAGAGTAGAACTTTTTAAAAATAAATGTAACTCATAACTGCTTTTGTTTGTCTTTAAAATGCCAGTTTGTTTTAATAATAAACCCATTCATCTCTATAGTGACTAGCTGGAAATATGGATGCTAGCTACACTAGCATTAGCACAAATAAGAATGTTACATGAGATATTTACAGAATAAAGTCTTGTTTCTTAGATACGTGTTAGTGGACAGACTAGAAAAATCTTTTATTATGTTGTAACGTCAACATCAACTTATTTAAGTCAGTAATTAGCTGTAAAGTCAGATAACATTGTGGTAACTAGTTGAATTAGCTGTTTGGAAACAAAGTACAAACTGTGAAAGAGAACAGAAGACATGATGGGGGACACTCGATCCCGTCTCCACCTACTGTATAACTCTGAAGTAGTGTTGGGAAAGCCTTGGCCGCGAACCCAGAACAGACCACAAAGGATCAAGATGTTTTACAGGCCGGGTTTGTTTTCTGTAACCCTGATACAAGCTGTTCCTTCTGTAGCTAGCTTTCCATCTCAGGACCTCAAGTCTTTATATAAACTAGCAGATTTCTAAATTATGACAAACACATGTTGATTTAAAGATCATTTCCTCTTACCACAAAACCTCTATGGTATAACAAACATATCACATATTTAAACAAAATGTACTTTGGCCAACAAATAAGAAACTCAGATTCTGAAACGCTTGATGAAGCAGTACCGGAACACGTCACCACTTCATGCGTTATCCTACAAGATTCTTCTGTTTTTTGCTTATTTGTTCAAATCAACCTCAAACAACATGAGATGTGAATACATTTGTAATATTCCACTTTGGAGAACTTGTTTTGATGTAGCTCCTTTACTGTTTATGTAGATTTAACCCGACTTGGTTGTATGTGAACAAAAGAGACTATGAAATATTCATGTTGCACTGGGTTTAATGTATTAGCTGTATATACGGATTACTACTTATTAAAAGATCAAATCTGTCACTTGAAATCTGCTTGTTTTGTTATTTGGGTCATTTTTTCTTAAAGCTAAAGCATTTTGGAATTAATTTCTTACCGTGAGACAAACTGAGTTTTAATTTTTGTGTTGCAACATGGTGTTGTGAGGCAGTTAGCCTAGCTTAGCTAAAGAAACATGAAGAATGGCCTGTTTAAGTCTTTTATATGAAAGGTTTACCTGCAAACTGGGATTAAATCTAAAGAAAATAATCAGAACAGTTTTTCACATTAATAATTCAGATTTATTCTACGTGAAAGTTTTAATAAAATGTATCTGTTTTTACTTGAGCAGTAAACAGGAGCTCCATTTAAATAATTTAATAAAATACTTTTATATTTTTCAGAGTAAAAGGAGAGTCCGGAGCTCCCTGATTCAAGGTTTTCATCTTCTGGATCATTGTGTATCATCTAGCGTTAACGGACTTGATCAGGACGAGGCTGAGCTCAGACTTTCTTTTTCATTTATCACCTTCTGATTTTTTTAATTTTTTTTCATCTGAACTGCATCATTGATGATTAAACATCCATCCATTCATTTTCTTTACCTGTTCATGGTCAAGGGGACTGGACTAGACTGGACTGGAGTGGACTGGAGTGGACTGGAGTGGACTGGACTAGACTGGACTGGACTGGACTGGACTGGAGTGGAGTGGAGTGGAGTGGAGTGGACTGGAGTGGACTGGAGTGGACTGGACTGGACTGGACTGGAATGGAATGGAATGGACTGGACTGGACTGGACTGGACTGGACTGGACTGGACTGGAGTGGACTGGACTGGACTGGACTGGAGTGGACTGGACTGGAGTGGACTGGACTGGAGTGGAGTGGAGTGGAGTGGACTGGAGTGGACTGGACTGGACTGGACTGGACTAGACTAGACTAGACTAGACTAGACTGGACTGGACTGGACTGGACTGGAGTGGAGTGGAGTGGAGTGGACTGGACTGGACTGGAGTGGAGTGGAGTGGACTGGAGTGAGTGGACTGGACTGGACTGGACTGGACTGGACTGGACTGGACTGGACTGGACTGGAGTGGACTGGACTGGACTGGACTGGACTAGACTAGACTAGACTAGACTAGACTAGACTAGACTGGACTGGACTGGACTGGACTGGAGTGGAGTGGAGTGGAGTGGGTAGAGTGGACTGGACTGGACTGGACTGGACTGGACTGGAGTGGAGTGGAGTGGAGTGGAGTAGAGTGGACTGGACTGGACTCGACTGGACTGGACTGGACTGGAGTGGACTGGACTGGAGTGGAGTGGAGTGGAGTGGAGTGGAGTGGACTGGACTGGACTGGACTGGACTGGACTGGAGTGGACTGGACTGGACTGGACTGGAGTGGACTGGACTGGAGTGGACTGGAGTGGACTGGACTGGACTGGAGTGGAGTGGAGTGGAGTGGACTGGAGTGGAGTGGAGTGGAGTGGAGTAGAGTGGACTGGACTGGACTGGACTGGACTGGAGTGGAGTGGAGTGGACTGGAGTGGACTCGACTGGACTGGACTGGACTGGACTGGACTGGACTGGAGTGGAGTGGAGTGGAGTGGAGTGGACTGGACTGGACTGGACTGGAGTGGAGTGGACTGGAGTGGAGTGGAGTGGAGTGGAGTGGAGTGGAGTGGAGGGGAGTGGAGTGGACTGGACTGGACTGGACTGGACTAGACTAGACTAGACTAGACTAGACTAGACTAGACTGGACTGGACTGGACTGGACTGGAGTGGAGTGGAGTGGAGTGGACTGGACTGGACTGGACTGGACTGGGCTGGGCTGGACTGGACTGGACTTGACTTGACTCGACTGGACTGGACTGGACTGGACTGGACTGGACTGGAGTGGAGTGGAGTGGAGTGGAGTGGAGTGGAGTGGACTGGAGTGGAGTGGAGTGGAGTGGAGTGGACTGGACTGGACTGGACTGGACTGGAGTGGAGTGGAGTGGAGTGGAGTGGAGTGGACTGGAGTGGAGTGGAGTGGAGTGGACTGGAGTGGAGTGGAGTGGACTGGACTGGACTGGACTGGACTGGACTGGACTGGACTGGACTGGACTGGGCTGGACTGGACTGGAGTGGACTGGACTGGAGTGGAGTGGAGTGGAGTGGAGTGGAGTGGACTGGACTGGACTGGACTGGACTGGACTGGAGTGGAGTGGAGTGGAGTGGACTGGACTGGACTGGAGTGGAGTGGAGTGGACTGGAGTGGAGTGGAGTGGAGTGGAGTGGACTGGAGTGGAGTGGAGTAGAGTGGACTGGACTGGACTGGACTGGACTGGACTGGAGTGGACTGGACTGGACTGGACTGGAGTGGACTGGACTGGACTGGACTGGACTGGACTGGACTGGACTGGACTGGACTGGAGTGGACTGGAGTGGACTGGACTGGAGTGGACTAGACTGGACTAGACTGGACTGGACTGGACTGGACTGGAGTGGAGTGGAGTGGAGTGGACTGGACTGGACTGGAGTGGAGTGGAGTGGACTGGAGTGGAGTGGAGTGGAGTGGAGTGGAGTGGAGTGGAGTAGAGTGGACTGGACTGGACTCGACTGGACTGGACTGGACTGGACTGGACTGGACTGGAGTGGAGTGGAGTGGAGTGGAGTGGACTGGAGTGGAGTGGACTGGAGTGAGTGGAGTGGACTGGACTGGACTGGACTGGACTGGACTGGACTGGGCTGGAGTGGACTGGACTGGACTGGACTGGACTGGACTGGACTGGAGTGGACTGGACTGGACTGGAGTGGACTGGAGTGGAGTGGAGTGGAGTGGACTGGACTGGACTGGACTGGAGTGGAGTGGAGTGGAGTGGAGTGGAGTGGAGTGGAGTGGACTGGAGTGAGTGGAGTGGACTGGACTGGACTGGACTGGAGTGGACTGGACTGGAGTGGACTGGACTGGACTGGACTGGACTGGACTGGACTGGAGTGGACTGGACTGGAGTGGAGTGGAGTGGAGTGGAGTGGAGTGGACTGGACTGGACTGGACTGGACTGGAGTGGAGTGGAGTGGAGTGGAGTAGAGTGGACTGGACTGGACTGGACTGGACTGGACTGGACTGGACTGGACTGGACTGGACTGGACTGGACTGGACTGGACTGGAGTGGAGTGGACTGGAGTGGAGTGGAGTGGAGTGGAGTGGAGTGGACTGGAGTGGAGTGGACTGGAGTGAGTGGAGTGGACTGGACTGGACTGGACTGGACTGGACTGGACTGGACTGGACTGGACTGGAGTGGACTGGACTGGACTGGACTGGACTAGACTAGACTAGACTAGACTAGACTAGACTAGACTGGACTGGACTGGACTGGACTGGAGTGGAGTGGAGTGGAGTGGAGTGGACTGGAGTGGAGTGGACTGGAGTGAGTGGAGTGGACTGGACTGGACTGGACTGGACTGGACTGGACTGGGCTGGAATGGTCTGGACTGGACTGGGTTGGTCTGGAGTGGACTGGACTGGACTGGACTGGACTAGACTAGACTAGACTAGACTAGACTAGACTAGACTGGACTGGACTGGACTGGACTGGAGTGGAGTGGAGTGGAGTGGAGTGGACTGGAGTGGAGTGGAGTGGAGTGGACTGGACTGGACTGGACTGGACTGGAGTGGAGTGGAGTGGAGTGGAGTGGAGTAGAGTGGACTGGACTGGACTCGACTGGACTGGACTGGACTGGACTGGACTGGACTGGAGTGGAGTGGAGTGGAGTGGAGTGGAGTGGAGTGGACTGGAGTGGAGGGACTGGACTGGACTGGAGTGGAGTGGAGTGGACTGGAGTGGAGTGGAGTGGAGTGGAGTGGACTGGAGTGGAGTGGAGTAGAGTGGACTGGACTGGACTCGACTGGACTGGACTGGACTGGACTGGACTGGAGTGGAGTGGAGTGGAGTGGAGTGGACTGGAGTGGAGTGGAGTGGAGTGGACTGGAGTGAGTGGAGTGGACTGGACTGGACTGGACTGGACTGGAGTGGACTGGACTGGACTGGAGTGGAGTGGAGTGGACTGGAGTGAGTGGACTGGACTGGACTGGACTGGACTGGACTGGAATGGACTGGACTGGACTGGACTGGAGTGGACTGGACTGGACTGGAGTGGACTGGACTGGAGGGGACTGGACTGGACTGGACTGGACTGGACTGGAATGGACTGGACTGGAGTGGACTGGACTGGACTGGACTGGACTAGACTAGACTAGACTAGACTAGACTAGACTAGACTGGACTGGACTGGACTGGACTGGAGTGGAGTGGAGTGGAGTGGACTGGACTGGACTGGAGTGGAGTGGAGTGGACTGGAGTGGAGTGGAGTGGAGTGGAGTGGACTGGAGTGGAGTGGAGTAGAGTGGACTGGACTGGACTGGACTGGACTGGACTGGAGTGGAGTGGAGTGGAGTGGAGTAGAGTGGACTGGACTGGACTCGACTGGACTGGACTGGACTGGACTGGACTGGACTGGAGTGGAGTGGAGTGGAGTGGAGTGGAGTGGAGTGGACTGGAGTGGAGTGGACTGGAGTGAGTGGACTGGACTGGACTGGACTGGACTGGACTGGACTGGACTGGACTGGACTGGAGTGGACTGGACTAGACTGGACTGGACTGGACTGGACTGGAGTGGAGTGGAGTGGAGTGGAGTGGACTGGAGTGAGTGGACTGGACTGGACTGGACTGGACTGGACTGGACTGGACTGGACTGGACTGGACTGGACTGGAGTGGAGTGGAGTGGAGTGGAGTGGACTGGACTGGACTGGAGTGGAGTGGAGTGGACTGGAGTGGAGTGGAGTGGAGTGGAGTGGACTGGAGTGGAGTGGACTGGAGTGAGTGGACTGGACTGGACTGGACTGGACTGGACTGGACTGGACTGGACTGGACTGGAGTGGAGTGGAGTGGACTGGAGTGAGTGGACTGGACTGGACTGGACTGGACTGGACTGGACTGGACTGGACTGGACTGGACTGGAGTGGAGTGGAGTGGAGTGGAGTGGAGTGGAGTGGAGTGGACTGGAGTGGACTGGAGTGGACTGGACTGGACTGGACTGGAATGGAATGGAATGGAATGGACTGGACTGGACTGGACTGGAGTGGAGTGGACTGGACTGGACTGGAGTGGAGTGGAGTGGAGTGGAGTGGAGTGGACTGGAGTGGAGTGGAGTGGAGTGGACTGGACTGGACTGGACTGGACTGGACTGGGTGGGACTAGGCTAGACTAGACTAGACTAGACTAGACTAGACTGGACTGGACTGGACTGGACTGGAGTGGAGTGGAGTGGAGTGGACTGGACTGGACTGGAGTGGACTGGAGTGGAGTGGACTGGAGTGGACTAGACTGGACTGGACTGGACTGGACTGGACTGGACTGGAGTGGACTGGACTGGACTGGACTGGACTAGACTAGACTAGACTAGACTAGACTAGACTAGACTGGACTGGACTGGACTGGACTGGAGTGGAGTGGAGTGGAGTGGACTGGACTGGACTGGAGTGGAGTGGAGTGGACTGGAGTGGAGTGGAGTGGAGTGGAGTGGACTGGAGTGGAGTGGAGTAGAGTGGACTGGACTGGACTGGACTGGACTGGATTGGAGTGGACTGGACTGGACTGGACTGGACTGGACTGGAGTGGAGTGGAGTGGAGTGGACTGGAGTGGAGTGGAGTGGAGTGGAGTAGAGTGGACTGGACTGGACTGGACTGGACTGGAGTGGAGTGGAGTGGAGTGGAGTAGAGTGGACTGGACTGGACTGGACTGGACTGGACTGGACTGGACTGGAGTGGAGTGGAGTGGAGTGGACTGGACTGGACTGGAGTGGAGTGGAGTGGACTGGAGTGGAGTGGAGTGGAGTGGAGTGGACTGGAGTGGAGTGGATTGACTGGAGTGGACTGGACTGGACTGGACTGGAGTGGAGTGGAGTGGACTGGACTGGACTGGACTGGACTGGAGTGGAGTGGAGTGGACTGGAGTGACTGGACTGGACTGGACTGGACTGGACTGGACTGGACTGGAATGGAATGGAATGGACTGGACTGGACTGGACTGGAGTGGACTGGACTGGACTGGACTGGACTGGACTGGACTGGACTGGAGTGGACTGGACTGGACTGGAGTGGAGTGGAGTGGAGTGGAGTGGACTGGACTGGACTGGACTGGACTGGAGTGGAGTGGAGTGGAGTGGAGTGAGTGGACTGGACTGGACTGGACTGGACTGGACTGGACTGGACTGGACTGGACTGGAGTGGAGTGGAGTGGAGTGGAGTGGACTGGACTGGAGTGGAGTGGAGTGGAGTGGAGTGGAGTGGACTGGACTGGACTGGACTGGACTGGACTGGAGTGGAGTGGAGTGGAGTGGACTGGAGTGGACTGGACTGGACTAGACTGGACTGGACTGGAGTGGACTGGACTGGACTGGAGTGGAGTGGAGTGGAGTGGAGTGGAGTAGAGTGGACTGGACTGGACTGGACTGGAGTGGAGTGGAGTGGAGTGGACTGGAGTGGACTGGAGTGGAGTGGAGTGGAGTGGAGTGGAGTGGAGTGGAGTGGACTGGAGTGGACTGGACTGGACTGGACTGGAGTGGAGTGGAGTGGAGTGGAGTGGAGTGGACTGGACTGGACTGGACTGGACTGGACTGGAGTGGAGTGGAGTGGAGTGGACTGGAGTGGAGTGGAGTGGAGTGGACTGGACTGGACTGGACTGGACTGGACTGGACTGGACTGGACTGGACTGGACTGGAGTGGAGTGGAGTGGACTGGAGTGACTGGACTGGACTGGACTGGACTGGACTGGACTGGACTGGAGTGGAGTGGAGTGGAGTGGAGTGGAGTGGACTGGACTGGGACCAAAACATGGTCCTGCATGTCTTACTGTTAAGGCCATTATTTAAACACTATGTGAAGGTATCTGACACACTAGAGGACATACAGTATGTGCATGTTGTCTTGACTCACAGCAGCTTACAAGGAAGAACGTAACCTGTTATTTACTGTTTTATTATTCAAACAGAGTCTCATCCTTTACGTGGACATTAAAGACACTCTGATAGAGACAAATGTTTTATATAATATACTGTTTATACAAACACACAACTACACAACTCTACACACAGTAAGACCAAATATGTAACATGAAGCTCGTGTGCTCATGAAAGCAACACCTTCAAGTATGAAAACAGAGCGAGAGATACAGAGTCAGACAAAGGAGAGAGAGAGAGAGAGAGAGAGAGAGAGAGTGAGAGAGAGAGAGAGAGAGCAGAGATCTGTCTAATTTAGTTCAACAGAGACGATAAAAACATATTTTCTTCTAAATAATAATAATAATATTTATTATTATTATTATCTCTCATCTCACTAAAAAAGAAACTGTAAATTTGGACTGTGTGAGTTCTTGAAGTTGTAATTTTTTAAGTTGTATCTCACAGAGAACAAATACTTCATATGTTTTATATAATTTGTTTTACACCTTTATACATTGCTAGTTATGCACAGTGTAGATGAATAATACACGTTATATTTGACAGTAATCTTACCCCGTACGTGAAGTTATTATCTACATTAAATTAAAACATAAAGAGTTGTTTCCAACAGTATTTAAGTTACTGAGTTCTCTCATAGCCATCAGTTCCTCTGACATAAAAACAACAGTTTTAACTAAATATCACAGTTATTACTGTCTGTTGCTTTTATATTTGTTAGTAGATAAAATATTTGAGATATTAGAGGTTTCGTTGAAGGTGTTAGAATGATGTTGGTGAGACTGAACACAACACGACACATTCTGAAGCAGGTTTAAACATCTTCAACACGCCTATGAAGAAGTAAAAGCAGGTCAAACAAAAAGAAAAGTTTCTTTCATTTGATCACATTCTGTCAGTTTATACTGACGCTCATCTCGAGGTACTAAGAAGAAATAATATCACCGTGTCCCACCGTGATTCTACCTCAGACTGATCTGTAACTCTTTAACATCTTCATTCAACTGCATGAAGTTTAAACTGTCCTTTAATATGTTGTAATAGTTTTCTGTACAGTGGAGATAAAAAACAAAACCCAAGAAGTTTCCCTCGTATCTGCGTCTGTTCTGCATTAGTCATGTTTCTTTTCTTTATATGTTCATGACACGAGGGAACAAAGTCGAGTATGTTGTACAGTGTGACAGTAACAGACTGAACAACAGGAATGTTTCAGACTCTGAAGTTGTAAGAAAAGCTGAAGTTAAAGCAAACTTTAAAAATACTCCTGCATTTCCATTTGAATTCTTTTCCTTTGACACCAGCCTTTTATGAGATATTTTAATTTACAGTGACACACTAAGACTTCAGAGAGACAAGCATTTTTAGAATTGTGCAATAACTCTGGGCCTTTTGGAAATAATTATCTGAAGAAAGAAAAAAAAGCAGCCAAAACTTTGGGATTAAATCAAAGGACATTTTTTTAGCAGCCATATAACAACAAATTAAAATCAGAATTTTCCCAGAAGTGTTACTGTGATCCTTTTAAATCTGCATGACAGGAATCATTTTTAGATTTTTAAGAAGTGAAAAATCTTTGTATGTGAAAGATGTGGTATGTTCGTTAATGGTTCTGTTCTGTAGAACCATTTTACACAATAAACATCTTTTTAAAATCTTTCAAGCAACATTTCACACAAGTTTCCACTTCTGTGCCAAAGCACATTGTAGTAATTATAAAAGAAAACATGTTGTACAAAGTCTCCAAAAATCTCAAATCTTTCAGTACTTTTACTTCTGATAAACGTCCTTTAAAGGGGTGTATTATGCAAAATGGACTTTTTCAAGCTTTACATCATGTTATCATGTCGTTCCCTCATTAAAATCATGCCTGAAATGTTTCTTTAGCTCATTTATG
>SSNP01000432.1:106821-122524 GCA_006937955.1 Pachypanchax playfairii
GATGAGGGACCTGACTCAGTGCAATTTTTCATCTCTAATAATGACTATAAGAACATAAGACCTAAATGTCTCACCTGGACATGGGACACTGGGGTCTCACCTTGGTGCCAGGCCTGATGGAGAAACATTTCTCTTCCTCTGTTTGTTCCTTTTTCATGACTTTCTTTTTCCATCATTTCTTCCACCAAACTGTTTTTATACTTATTTAGCTTCTCCTCTAAATGTTTGCATTTGCTTTTGTTTTGTTTTTCTGCTCTGACATCATGGAGCACCCTTTAAGTTTTATCCTTCATTTTATTTCATTTCTTTATGTGTAACCTGACAGAAATCACACTGTGTGTCAGAGAAAGCCTTTTAAACTGTGTTAAGTTGCTTTTAGGTAGCTGACAGGAATGTTTGCAACGAGCAGGAAACCCCTGTGGAAGTTTGGGATGTTCGGAAAGGGCGTGTGTGCCTCTGTATGTGTGGAAAGTGAGAAGGGGAAGAGGTGTATATTTTTGTGAGAACACCTCAACTGACTGCTTGTGGCCCTGACTGGAAAAGAAAACATGTTTAAATTCCCTTTCCCCCAGCTGGGAATGAATAAAAGTGAGAGTCTACATGTCTACATACACGTTCATGTACATCTTAAACATTTTCAATGGAGTTGGTTTCATGGTTTGCTTTCCAATGCAGTTTGGGAATTTCCTGAAAATGCAACAGACATTTAAACTAACAAAGACTGAAAAACCAAAAAAATCTGTCACTGTATGGTTCGTTTTTTGGTTTTTCCATTTCAAATAAAATCAGAAAAAAACAAATAATCAGTTCGGATTTTTGTTATTTTGTTTTAAAACCAAATTTGAAAAACAAAAAAACAGAGACAGAAAAAAAGCTTAATTTCTCCCAATTTGCAGGCTAAAACAAAAAACAGCTTTGTCTCCTTCGGCAGGACCGAAAATAAATAGAGTTCTTCTGCGTTACCAAAAATTAAAAGCCAGTTTCCAGCTCCTGGGTTCATTTTACCGTTAGGTAGAAACATGTTGCCGTTGCTTTTGTGTTTAGCAGTGTATCATATTGTTCAGCGTGTAGCTTGAACTGGTTGGAGTGTCGTGGATTGTCAGTGGGGAGAAACAAAACAGCTCTGTCAGGTCTTGGGTTTTGTTTGTTTTCTTTATTTATCTTGTAGATGTTTTTATTCCAGATTTATCTGTGATTTTGTGTTAGTTGTTTCTTAGCTCCTCGTGGTTCCATGTTTAGTCTTGTGTCTTGTCTTATTCCCCTGTCTTTACGTTCAGCTTTTATTTTGCCCTTGTATTTGTTTCTTGTTTTGATTTTATTTTGGTGTCGTTTGTACTTCCTGTTTTCCCAGCGGTTTTGTTAGGTCTCTTGATTTCGTGTTTACTTCCTGTATTAGTTCCGGTGTGTTTTTCTCCTAGTGTTCTCTATGTCTCTCGTTCTCCCTCAGGTGTTTTGAGTTAATAATCAGTGCAGTTTGTATTTAAGTAGCGTGTTCATGTCTAGTCCTCGACAGTTTGTTCTTGTTTCCCTCCACTCACGATGTTTGGATTACCTATGTTGGATTATCATCATTATCGCTGTGTCGTCTGGTTCCTAAGAAACAACTAACACAAAATCCCAGATAAATCTGGAATAAAAACATCTACAAGATACACTATATTACCAAAAGTATTCACTCACCCATTCAAATGATCAGAATCAGGTGTCCTAATCACTTGGCCTGGCCACAGGTGTATAAAGTCAAGCACTCAGGCATGCAGACTGTGAAGCAAGACATTTGTGAAAGAATGGGCGGCTCTCAGGAGCTCAGTGAATTCCAGCGTGGAACTGTCATAGGATGCCACCTGTGCAACAAATCCAGTCGTGAAATTTCCTCGCTCCTAAATATTCCACAGTCAACTGTCAGCTCTATTATAACAAAATGGAAGCGTTTGGGAACAACAGCAACTCAGCCACGAAGTGGTAGGCCACGTAAAGTGATGGAGAGGGGTCAGCGGATGCTGAAGCGCATAGTGCAAAGAGGTCGCCGACTTTCTGCACAGTCAATTGCTACAGAGCTACAAACTTCATGTGACCTTCAGATTAGCCCAAGTACAGTACGCAGAGAGCTTCATGGAATGGGTTTCCATGGCCGAGCAGCTGCAGCCAAGCCACACATCACCAAGTGCAATGCAAAGCGTCGGATGCAATGATGTAAAGCACGCCGCCACTAGCCTCTAGAGCAGTGGAGACGCGTTCTCTGGAGTGATGAATCACGCTTTTCCATTTGGCAATCTGATGGACGAGTCTGGGTTTGGAGGTTGCCAGGAGAACGGTACATTTCAGACTGCATTGTGCCGACTGTGAAATTTGGTGGAGGAGGAATTATGGTGTGGGGTTGTTTTTCAGGAGCTGGGCTTGGCCCCTTAGTTCCAGTGAAAGGAACTTTGAATGCTTCAGGATACCAAAGCATTTTGGACAATTCCATGTTCCCAACCTTGTGGGAACAGTTTGGAGCGGGCCCCTTCCTCTTCCAACATGACTGTGCACCAGTGCACAAAGCAAGGTCCATAAAGACATGGATGACAGAGTCTGGTGTGGATGAACTTGACTGGCCTGCACAGAGTCCTGACCTGAACCCGATAGAACACCTTTTGGATGAATTGGAGCGGAGACTGAGAGCCAGGCCTTCTCGACCAACATCAGTGTGTGACCTCACCAATGCACTTTTGGAAGAATGGTCAAAAATTCCTATAAACACTCTCCTCAACCTTGTGGACAGCCTTCCCTGAAGAGTTGAAGCTGTAATAGCTGCAAAAGGTGGACCGACATCATATTGAACTCTATGGGTTAGTAATGGGATGGTACTTCAGTTCATAGTATGAGTAAAGGCAGGTCAGCCAATACTTTTAGTAATATAGTGTACATTCCCACTTAAGCTGTAGTTGGTACTCACCGGTGTAGTGTTGTGAAGTTTGCTGCGACACTGAAGAAAAAGTGGGAGTAGCACTTCCGGGTCAACTAAAAAGGAAATCAGTGTTTTTCCACCCACAATTATGGTTTTAAATTATTTTTGGGTAGGAAAAACTGTTAAGCAATAATTTGATGTTATTTAATTTATTTTGTGATAACAGGATTTGTTTGTTTTTAATTTTTTTGAGAAAAAGAATGAATGAGATATAGTTATTGAGTTGATTGGGGACAAGGTTAAAGGGTTTAGAAAGAGAGACATTAACCCTGCTGCAGTTAGTATGGACTGGTTACAGAGGAGGTAATACTGCTGTGAAACCCTTTGACAAAAATCTTTCTGAAGGAGAGCTGTAAATATTAAGCTCTTTGTAAATTTATATATATTTTTGTGTCTACCTTACCTGCACAGAGGATTTTTTTGTGGAGGTTTGTAAATAAAATTCACAGCCTTCAGCCTTCTGACTTGGCCATCATGGGGTTTTTGAGTCTTGCCACAGTTCACCACACAAGTTTAAAGAACAAACCCGCCACAGCGCCTCTCATCGCGGCCCTCCAGACTCTTGGCACATTAGCGCCCCATGGTTCCCAGGCCTTGGACTTTTTGTTGTAGCCTGGTTTTGTGTGGTTTTTTTCTCTGAGTTTATTCTAGTTTTCAGGCCCTCCTTCCTTTCCTCCCACCTCCCACCCGTGTTGTGCAGCGCTGTTTTTTTTCTGCCCTGGTTTTTCTTTTAGGGACGTCAGGTGCCGTCCCTTGGGGGAGGGATCCTGTCAGCTCTTGGGTTTTGTTTGTTTCATTATTATTTCTTGTTGAGGGTTTTATTCCAGATTTATCTGTGATTTTGTGTTAGTTGTTTCTTAGCTCCTCGTGGTTCCATGTTTAGTCTTGTGTCTTATCTTATTCCCCTGTCTTTAGGTTCAGCTTTTATTTTGCCCTTGTATTTATTTCCTGTTTTGATTTTATTTTGGTGTCGTTTGTACTTCCTGTTTTCCCAGCGGTTTTGTTAGGTCTCTTGATTTCGTGTTTACTTCCTGTATTAGTTCCGGTGTGTTTTTCTCCTAGTGTTCTCTATGTCTCTCGTTCTCCCTCAGGTGTTTTGAGTTAATAATCAGTTCAGTTTGTATTTAAGTAGCGTGTTCATGTGTAGTCCTCGACAGTTTGTTCTTGTTTCCCTCCACTCACAATGTTTGGATTACCTATGTTGGATTATCATCATTATCGCTGTGTCGTCTGGTTCCTAAGAAACAACTAACACAAAATCCCAGATAAATCTGGAATAAAAACATCTACAATCTCCCTCTTGCGTTCTAGTTTGAAAATAACACTTGAAATGTTATAATGATGTGTTTATAATTTCACACATAAGTCGCACCAGAGTATAAGTCGCACCCCCGGCCAAACCATGAAAAAAACTGCGACTTATAATCCGAAAAATACGGTATATTAACTTACTTCTGAGTTTCTGTTGTCACAGTTGTTCAGGGGTGAAGACTAAAACACTCAACTGTCATAATGACAGTTTGTTCAACCTGCTCACGATCATCTAAAGACACACCGATGGCAGGCCAGTCTATTTTTAGTAACAGTGCAGTAAAGTGCTCCGTTGATACGTCTGCAGGGTCTGACAAAAAAGCAAGCTGTCATTGTGATTTTCTTTTCCTTCATGAGAGAAATTCTTTAAATTACCGGTTTCCTTTTTTAAAAAGTAACGTGTTAAGTAAGTAAATGTCCTGTATTTGTATAGTGTTTCTAGTCATTCAGACCACTCAAAGCGCTTTCACACTACAAGGTTTTGCATTTACCCATTCATGCAACCCGATATGTAAACCGGGGGGAGATGCGCAGATCGGGGGGCAAGATGGGGTTCAGTGTCTTGCCCAAGGACACTTCGACATGTGGCGGTGGAAGCCGGGATTGATCCTTCAAGTTGGAGGACGACCGCTCTAACCACTGAGCCACAGCTCCCTCAGGAGTCAGACCTGTTCCCAGAGCATGTCACCGGTTCTGTTCATTACTTTTAAGGACAAAATTTCTAGGCGCAGCCAGGGGTTGGAGGGGGGGCTGGTTTGGGGACTACAGGATTTGCAGATGTGTTTTTTACAGATGTGTTGTTCTTCTGGCTGCATCAAGCCAGGACCTTCAGCGTGTGCTGGAGCGCTTTGCAGCAAAGTGGGAAGCAGCTGGGATGAGAATCAGCACCTCCAAATCTGAGGCCATGGTTCTTGACCGGAAAAGGATGGCTTGCCCTCTTTAGGCCGGTGGAAATTTCTTACATCAAGTGGAGGAGTTCAAGTATCTTGGGGTCCCGTTCATGAGTGAGGGGCGGATGGAGAGCGAGATTGACAGACGGATCGGTGCAGTGTCTGTAGTCATGCGATTGCTGTATCAGACTGTTGTGGTGAAGAAGGAGTTTAGTCAAAAGGCAATGCTCTCGATTTACCGGTCAATCTACGTTCCAACCCCCACCTACAGCCATGAGATTTGTGTCATGACCGAAAGGACGGGATCGTGGATACAGGCAGTTGAAATGAGTTTCCTCCACAGGGTGGCTGGGCGCTCCCTTAGAGATAGGGTGAGGCGCTCGGAGTAGAGCTGCTGGCTTTCCCTTGTGGTCTGCTTTGGGGTCTGGGGTCCGGGGCTGGGTCTTTTCACACCAACTGTCAAAAAATTTTATGGAGAAACCTCACGGTCACAGGCGCGTCCATGCACAGAGTTGTTCACACGTGTTCACAGACACTTACTGACTTGGGCTGCAGCTGCCACTGGGGATGTTGTGTGTTAGGTAGTGTAATTATTTGTGTGTGTCTACAATGACATTATCAGTGTTTAAATGTAGATGTTGGTCGATGCTGTGGTGTCTCTGCTCTTGTTTTTGTCTCTCAGCAGGTGTTGAAGCACATTTCTCTCCCTCCCACCTTCTCTTCTACCTAGAATTATCTTTTTTTTCCTTTCTTTTTTCTCTTCTTTCTTGTTTTTCTCTCATATCCTCTCTCCTTTGCCTTATCTGCTGATTCAAAAAGTTGTAATAAACAAAAATAACATTTAAATAAAATCACAATAAATAAAAGTAACAAGCTGAACATCACAGTGATCCAGGATGTTACTGTCTCTGGTTGGACAGGTAACATGCTGTCTCTGGTTGGACAGGTAACACGCTGTCTCTGGTTGGACAGGTAACACGCTGTCTCTGGTTGGACAGGTAACATGCTGTCTCGATGGCCCCCACCCAGCCCTCACCCCATACTCTTTGGCAGCGGCGACGCAGCAGACCCCAGCCCCTCGACCAATGGCCCCCAGGATGCAACCTCCTTCAGCAGACAGTCACACCTGCCAATGCCACAAGCATCAGGCCCATGACCCCCTGCAGCCTCCCCAAGGTGCCCGTCCCCCGAGGAAGCCCCACACCCGAAGCACCCATACTGCCACACCCCAACGCGCCCCAGCCCCAGGGCAGCCGCAGCACGACCCCACCCTTCTATGTAATATAATTAATGATCGGTGTCCATGCTACTTGAAAGTCTTCAAGAGTTTCTTTCTTAACATCCGACATTCTCTCCATGGAGACTTGATCCAACAATAAACCTTTAAATTGATTTATACTCAGGTTGTTTTTCTCTTTCCAGCTCTGAAGAATTGTTTTCTTTGCTATGCTTAATGATACAAGGAGCGTGTGGATTTTACTAGTTTCAATGTCTAGATTTGTGACATCACCAAGGAGGCAAAGTGAAGGTGAAATGGGGATAGTGTGTTCTAAACATAATGATAGGTCTTTGCAGATCCTTTTCCAGAATTTATAAACCGGTCATTGCCAAACTGCGTGCAAATAGTTGTCTGGTGAGTCTCCCATGCAATTTGCACATACAGTGGGGCAAAAAAGTATTTAGTCAGCCACCAATTGTGTAAGTTCTCCCACTTAAAAAGATCAGAGAGGCCTGTAATTTTCATCATAGGTATACCTCAACTATGAGAGACAAAATGAGGAAAAAAAATCCAGAAAATCACATTGTCTGATTTTTAAAGAATTTATTTGCAAATTATGGTGGAAAATAAGTATTTGGTCAATAACAAAAGTTAATCTCAATACTTTGTTATATAGCCTTTGTTGGCAATGACAGAGGTCAAACGTTTTCTGTAAGTCTTCACAAGGTTTTCACACACTGTTGCTGGTATTTTGGCCCATTCCTCCATGCAGATCTCCTCTAGAGCAGTGATGTTTTGGGGCTGACGCTGGGCAACACGGACTTTCAACTCCCTCCAGAGATTTTCTATGGGGTTGAGATCTGGAGACTGGCTAGGCCACTCCAGGACCTTGAAATGCTTCTTACGAAGCCACTCCTTCGTTGCCCGGGCGGTGTGTTTGGGATCATTGTCATGCTGAAAGACCCAGCCACGTCTCATTTTCAATGCCCTTGCTGATGGAAGGAGGTTTTCACTCAAAATCTTACGATACATGGCCCCATTCATTCTTTCCTTTACACGGATCAGTCGTCCTGGTCCCCTTGCAGAAAAACAGCCCCAAAGCATGATGTTTCCACCCCCATGCTTTACAGTAGGTATGGTGTTCTTTGGATCCAACTCAGCATTCTTTCCCCTCCAAACACGACAAGTTGAGTTTCTACCAAAAAGTTCTATTTTGGTTTCATCTGACCATATGATGTTCTCCCAATCCTCTTCTGGATCATCCAAATGCTCTCTAGCAAACCGCAGACGGGCCTGGACGTGTCCTGGCTTCAGCAGGGGGACACGTCTGGCACTGCAGGATTTGAGTCCCTGGCGGCGTAGTGTGTTACTGATGGTAGCCTTTGTTACTTTGGTCCCAGCTCTCTGCAGGTCATTCACTAGGTCCCTCCGTGTGGTTCTGGGATTTTTGCTCACCGTTCTTGTGATCATTTTGACCCCACGGGGTGAGATCTTGCGTGGAGCCCCAGATCGAGGGAGATTATCAGTGGTCTTGTATGTCTTCCATTTTCTAATAATTGCTCCCACAGTTGATTTCTTCACACCAAGCTGCTTACCTATTGCAGATTCAGTCTTCCCAGCCTGGTGAAGGTCTACAATTTTGTTTCTGGTGTCCTTTGACAGCTCTTTGGTCTTGGCCATAGTGGAGTTTGGAGCGTGACTGTTTGAGGTTGTGGACAGGTGTCTTTTATACTGATAACGAGNAGGTTTTGCATTTACCCATTCATGCAACCCGATATGTAAACCGGGGGGAGATGCGCAGATCGGGGGGCAAGATGGGGTTCAGTGTCTTGCCCAAGGACACTTCGACATGTGGCGGTGGAAGCCGGGATTGATCCTTCAAGTTGGAGGACGACCGCTCTAACCACTGAGCCACAGCCGCCCCAGGAGTCAGACCTGTTCCCAGAGCATGTCACCGGTTCTGTTCATTACTTTTAAGGACAAAATTTCTAGGCGCAGCCAGGGGTTGGAGGGGGGGCTGGTTTGGGGACTACAGGATTTGCAGATGTGTTTTTTACAGATGTGTTGTTCTTCTGGCTGCATCAAGCCAGGACCTTCAGCGTGTGCTGGAGCGCTTTGCAGCAAAGTGGGAAGCAGCTGGGATGAGAATCAGCACCTCCAAATCTGAGGCCATGGTTCTTGACCGGAAAAGGATGGCTTGCCCTCTTTAGGCCGGTGGAAATTTCTTACATCAAGTGGAGGAGTTCAAGTATCTTGGGGTCCCGTTCATGAGTGAGGGGCGGATGGAGAGCGAGATTGACAGACGGATCGGTGCAGTGTCTGTAGTCATGCGATTGCTGTATCAGACTGTTGTGGTGAAGAAGGAGTTTAGTCAAAAGGCAATGCTCTCGATTTACCGGTCAATCTACGTTCCAACCCCCACCTACAGCCATGAGATTTGTGTCATGACCGAAAGGACGGGATCGTGGATACAGGCAGTTGAAATGAGTTTCCTCCACAGGGTGGCTGGGCGCTCCCTTAGAGATAGGGTGAGGCGCTCGGAGTAGAGCTGCTGGCTTTCCCTTGTGGTCTGCTTTGGGGTCTGGGGTCCGGGGCTGGGTCTTTTCACACCAACTGTCAAAAAATTTTATGGAGAAACCTCACGGTCACAGGCGCGTCCATGCACAGAGTTGTTCACACGTGTTCACAGACACTTACTGACTTGGGCTGCAGCTGCCACTGGGGATGTTGTGTGTTAGGTAGTGTAATTATTTGTGTGTGATTTCCCACCAGGCTGTCAGGGTCCTGTTTATATTTATGCTTTTAAAACATTTATGCTGTTATATTATTGGGCTGATAAATGGGAGATCTTGGATATTTATTTCATTTGTGAGTGATTGTTCAATATCCAACCAAGTTCGATGTGAGGGGTTCTGTCTGATCCATTTTAAGATGTACTGCACTCTTTGGGTTAGATAATAGTTGTAGAAATCTGGTAGTTCTAGACCTCCACAATCTTTACAGCCAAGTCCATTTTCTATATATGAAAAAGAAGAAGAAAAACAAAACAAAACTCTACTGATCATTGAAAAGCAAAGAGGTGCCACCATATGGCGACACATCACACTGCACCAACTGTGACTGATACTCGGGATGTGCTCACTCAGCCATGTTTCAGTGAAGCAGGGTGCAGCAGATCTGCAGAGGTCTTGAGTTTTTCTGGCTGAGGAGAAGCAGCTCGTCAAATTTGTTTGAAGTAGACTGAATGTTTGTGAGGTGGATGGACGAGAGTGCAGTGTGGAAACCCTGCTGTCTCAGCCAGACGAGCGCTAGCAGAAGTTCAGGAAAGTTATATAATGAACTCCTGATGAAACCAATCAGTTACTCAGCTTACAAGCTCGTCTTAAAGCAGTACTAAATAACTTTTAAAACTTTAAGTTACTGTTTTAAGTCAATACTCACAGAAAAACATGTTCAGCTTGATATGAGACATCACCCTGGACCCTCCAATGGTTCTTCAATATACTGAATAACTTGAGTGGTTCAGGTTGCAGCTGTGAGTGGGCGGTTCCTTTGCTGCTTTATGACAACAGCTGTTTGTTGCAGCAGCGGTTGCCATTTGCGTCTCTAAAGGCTAACAGTTAGCGTTTCAGCTCACTGACCGGAGTTAGCTTCTACGTTAGCATCATGTTGGAACAGGAAAGACAAAGGAAAAGAGTAACGTCTTCTGAGGCGTGGCAAAGAACACGTGAGCAAGACAAAGAACTAAAACCAGAGTAAACATCGGCAAGGCCTCGGCAAATCTGGTTCAAGCAACGGCCGTCTGAGACAACAATTGTAACTAGAAAAATTGCATTTCCTGCGGAAATGCAGTGTGAATGCTGGAAGCTGAAACAAACGAGTTAAATGCAGCTGAAAGATTTACATGGAGATTCTAAGTTGAAAAGAGCTGAAGTAGTTGGAAAAGTTGAAAGAGTTAAAAAGTTAAAAGATTTGAATTTATTTCAATGGAGCTAAAGGATTCACAAACTTTAATACTTTTTAAAGTTGAAGGTATATCAATAGCTAAAGGTTGAGTGTCAAAGTGGAAGAGAGGTATAGTTAAAAAAGTTTAAAAAGTTAAAAAGTTGAAGAGTTAAAGGGTTCACAAACTTTAATACTTTTCAAAGTTGAAGGTGTGCCAATAGTTAAAGGTTGAGTGACAAAGTGGAAGAGAGCTGAAGTGGTTAAAAAAGTGAAAAGAGTGAAAAAGTTGAACGATTTTAATGTATATCAATGAAGCTAAAGGGTTCACAAACTTTAATANGTAAGTAAATGTCCTGTATTTGTATAGTGTTTCTAGTCATTCAGACCACTCAAAGCGCTTTCACACTACAAGGTTTTGCATTTACCCATTCATGCAACCCGATATGTAAACCGGGGGGAGATGCGCAGATCGGGGGGCAAGATGGGGTTCAGTGTCTTGCCCAAGGACACTTCGACATGTGGCGGTGGAAGCCGGGATTGATCCTTCAAGTTGGAGGACGACCGCTCTAACCACTGAGCCACAGCCGCCCCAGGAGTCAGACCTGTTCCCAGAGCATGTCACCGGTTCTGTTCATTACTTTTAAGGACAAAATTTCTAGGCGCAGCCAGGGGTTGGAGGGGGGGCTGGTTTGGGGACTACAGGATTTGCAGATGTGTTTTTTACAGATGTGTTGTTCTTCTGGCTGCATCAAGCCAGGACCTTCAGCGTGTGCTGGAGCGCTTTGCAGCAAAGTGGGAAGCAGCTGGGATGAGAATCAGCACCTCCAAATCTGAGGCCATGGTTCTTGACCGGAAAAGGATGGCTTGCCCTCTTTAGGCCGGTGGAAATTTCTTACATCAAGTGGAGGAGTTCAAGTATCTTGGGGTCCCGTTCATGAGTGAGGGGCGGATGGAGAGCGAGATTGACAGACGGATCGGTGCAGTGTCTGTAGTCATGCGATTGCTGTATCAGACTGTTGTGGTGAAGAAGGAGTTTAGTCAAAAGGCAATGCTCTCGATTTACCGGTCAATCTACGTTCCAACCCCCACCTACAGCCATGAGATTTGTGTCATGACCGAAAGGACGGGATCGTGGATACAGGCAGTTGAAATGAGTTTCCTCCACAGGGTGGCTGGGCGCTCCCTTAGAGATAGGGTGAGGCGCTCGGAGTAGAGCTGCTGGCTTTCCCTTGTGGTCTGCTTTGGGGTCTGGGGTCCGGGGCTGGGTCTTTTCACACCAACTGTCAAAAAATTTTATGGAGAAACCTCACGGTCACAGGCGCGTCCATGCACAGAGTTGTTCACACGTGTTCACAGACACTTACTGACTTGGGCTGCAGCTGCCACTGGGGATGTTGTGTGTTAGGTAGTGTAATTATTTGTGTGTGATTTCCCACCAGGCTGTCAGGGTCCTGTTTATATTTATGCTTTTAAAACATTTATGCTGTTATATTATTGGGCTGATAAATGGGAGATCTTGGATATTTATTTCATTTGTGAGTGATTGTTCAATATCCAACCAAGTTCGATGTGAGGGGTTCTGTCTGATCCATTTTAAGATGTACTGCACTCTTTGGGTTAGATAATAGTTGTAGAAATCTGGTAGTTCTAGACCTCCACAATCTTTACAGCCAAGTCCATTTTCTATATATGAAAAAGAAGAAGAAAAACAAAACAAAACTCTACTGATCATTGAAAAGCAAAGAGGTGCCACCATATGGCGACACATCACACTGCACCAACTGTGACTGATACTCGGGATGTGCTCACTCAGCCATGTTTCAGTGAAGCAGGGTGCAGCAGATCTGCAGAGGTCTTGAGTTTTTCTGGCTGAGGAGAAGCAGCTCGTCAAATTTGTTTGAAGTAGACTGAATGTTTGTGAGGTGGATGGACGAGAGTGCAGTGTGGAAACCCTGCTGTCTCAGCCAGACGAGCGCTAGCAGAAGTTCAGGAAAGTTATATAATGAACTCCTGATGAAACCAATCAGTTACTCAGCTTACAAGCTCGTCTTAAAGCAGTACTAAATAACTTTTAAAACTTTAAGTTACTGTTTTAAGTCAATACTCACAGAAAAACATGTTCAGCTTGATATGAGACATCACCCTGGACCCTCCAATGGTTCTACAATATACTGAATAACTTGAGTGGTTCAGGTTGCAGCTGTGAGTGGGCGGTTCCTTTGCTGCTTTATGACAACAGCTGTTTGTTGCAGCAGCGGTTGCCATTTGCGTCTCTAAAGGCTAACAGTTAGCGTTTCAGCTCACTGACCGGAGTTAGCTTCTACGTTAGCATCATGTTGGAACAGGAAAGACAAAGGAAAAGAGTAACGTCTTCTGAGGCGTGGCAAAGAACACGTGAGCAAGACAAAGAACTAAAACCAGAGTAAACATCGGCAAGGCCTCGGCAAATCTGGTTCAAGCAACGGCCGTCTGAGACAACAATTGTAATTACACTTCTAACCACTGGGTGGTAAAAGCAGAAGTTATTTAGCACTGCTTTAAGGACATAAAATCTTGGATAAGACTTGATTTTCTGTTCTTAAAGGTCCTGTATCATGAAAAATCACCTTTTTGGAGCTTTTAACCATGTTGTGATGCTATTTCTTTATTTAAAAGACCTCCAGAGTGGTTTTTGGCTTAATTCATGCATTCTTGAGTAATCCTCCTGAAACTTGCGCTCTGAGCAGCTGCTTTACTCGCTCATGTAAAACAACTGAATTTGAACCCCGTTACGTCACGGTGTCGTATCAGGAAGTTCCTGACCAATCCCTGCTGCCCTTGTAGAAGGTACGAGGCGAGCTGCGAGAGTCCGAAACAATTTGTCAGGAGCTCATCACGGCAGATGTCTAACCTACAGCCCAGAGTTCCCACACTTCAACCACCTGCTGCTCTTTATTAGCATAAGCTGCTAATAAAGACTTATCAACTCGACCCTGCTAATCACATGTCAGTATGACTCCAGCTTTACAGCTGAGCTCCCCGTCACCGCAGCCCGTCCCACCACCGGATAAAAGACAGTCACTCACCCTGCCAGCGCTCAGTCAGACGTCCTGTTTGCCACGAGCTCCTGTTAGCCTCCGTGCTGCAGTTTAACCACCTCAGTAATCCAGCCTCAGACCTTAGACCTGTCCCGGTCAATCTCTCTCTCAGTCCGCCTCGTTCTTGGCTGCTGGTCTCGCAGTCAGCGATTACGGTCGCTGCCTCCAGAAACCCGCTCCTCGCCTACGACCTGTCTCACTTCACCCGTCCGATCCCAGTCGGGTGTCATCTCCCGGGTCGGATCGCATCCAGTCGCGAGTGGACCGTCCTTCCCTCCAGACGCTCCTCACCACTGAGCGTCCTCTGACAAATTAGCACCTCCATTTCGTTGTATTTTATTCTAAAAATTTCTCGTCGAAAATGTACATTTGGCTGCGAGAGTTACAGAAGTTTATTTAGTGTTTCTAAACAGTCCAATCGCACTCACAGTTGGGGGGCGGGGTTTCAGGTAACCAGAGCGTTTTACTTCCTGGTCACAGAATAACTCGAGAATAGAAGTTATATTTCAGGACAAATGAAGTGAATATAACTTAAACAGTAAGGTTTTATCATGTATGTGCCGATCCCAGACGTTGAAAACTGTAAAATAGCAGGATACAGTCCCTTTAATACTAACGAACAAAGGAGTTGTGATGAAACAGATACAGTCCCTTTAAACTCAGACACACAGAAGTTCTGGTTCTGGTTTTTGGATCTGAGCACTTTAGGAACAAACTGTGTAGTTGGTCATTTACTTTAGGTGCATTAATTTGTCTTCCAACAACAATGTAAAGAACCTGGTGCTAATTTGTCCTTCACAGCCATATAACATAAAAACAGTAAGACAGAGGACAAACAAAGAAAAAGACACAAACTACAGAACCAGAGAACTGAAAAGAAGTCTCACAGAGAGAGAAAGAGGGAATTTCCACTCTCGTTCTGTCTGGTTTGGTTTTATTGGACACATGTGGTTAAAGCATCAGATCAGTTGCCATAGCTACACACTGTGTGTGTGTGGTTGTGTGTGGTTCTCTTCACATGTATCATATTTACAGTTTGATGTAAGAAAGTCTGTTTACACTGTGTTTAACACTGTAATATTCTACTATTAATGTATTTATCTCTATGTATGGTTGTGTATATATTATTTTTTACAGGACACAAAATGAGACACTGAGTTTCCTGCTTGTCCTCCGTCTGACGGAGTATGGAATTGGTTCAAACTCTTGACATCAAATGATGTATTTAGTGTCTCACTTACAAGGACTAACTTCTCTGTAAATCTTCTGTTCTGTCTTGTGTTTAATATATTTTCATATCTCAGACTGATGACTCATATCTCACATAAAAAGGGATGAAATATTCCCACTAGAACCATCAAATTGTTATTGCTTTGATTGTTACTGCTGCCATTAACTGTTTCTCTGTTTATCTTTCTATAGACATGACGACTGGTCCAAATCCATCAGTGTTTGTCTCTTTCCTGTCAGCTCAGACCCCAGTCGGCATCCTGAGCCGGGTTCTGGTTCTGGTTCTGCTAGAGGTTTCTTCCTGTTAAAAGGGAGTCTTTCATTTCCACTGTCTCAAATCGTGCTGCTCAGGATGGGGGATTCAACCCAATCAGCTGGTTCCTCAGATAGAAAATGTTTTATTATTAATTGGTTGATTTTTCTGTGAAGTGCCTTGAAATGACTTTGTTATGAACTGGAACTTTATAAATAAATAAACTTGAAACTTAAACCTGATGTTTAAAAACAACTTTTGGTGTTATTAGTACAGTTACATTTCACTACTACTACTACTACTGTCATTTAGCAGACGCTTTTATCCAAAGCGACTTACATTGAGAGAACATACAAGCAAGAAATCAAAGAGAAGGAAACAATATAAAGAGGCGGACTGTTTGGAGTCCAGTTTAATTCCGACGCTGATACATCAAGTGTATCAATTTTTTTTTTTTTTTTTTTTAGAGATAAACTCCCAAATCGGTATCATAAATCATAAATCAATCCCACATTAAGACTGAAAGTGTTCTTTAAAGAGGTGAGTCTTAAGTCTGCTCTTAAAAGTAGCTGCAGACTCTGAGGATCGGACCGAGTTTGGTAGGTCATTCCACCATCGGGGGACAACAGAGGAGAAGAGTTTGGAATATGATCTCATGCCACGTTGTGGTGGAAGCGCTAGGCGTCTTTCAGCGGCTGAGCGTAGCTGACGCGTGGGAATGTAGGTTTGGATGAAGGAGTGAAGGTAAGTAGGAGCTGTGTGTGTTAGAGTCTGGTAAGCCAGAAGCAGAGCTTTGTATTTGATGCGTGCTGCAACTGGAAGCCAGTGCAG
>SSNP01000433.1:0-28590 GCA_006937955.1 Pachypanchax playfairii
TAATGGTGTGGGGAATATTTTCTTGGCACTCTTTGGGCCCCTTGATACCAATTGAGCATCGTTACAACGCCACAGCCTACCTGAGTATTGTTGCTGACCATGTCCATCCCTTTATGACCACAATGTACCCAACTTCTGATGGCTACTTTCAGCAGGATAATGCGCCATGTCATAAAGCTGGAATCATCTCGGACTGGTTTCTTGAACATGACAATGAGTTCACTGTACTCAAATGGCCTCCACAGTCACCAGATCTCAATCCAATAGAGCATCTTTGGGATGTGGTGGAACGGGAGATTCGCATCATGGATGTGCAGCCGACAAATCTGCGCCAACTGTGTGATGCCATCATGTCAATATGGACCAAACTCTCTGAGGAATGTTTCCAGCACCTTGTTGAATCTATGCCACGAAGAATTGAGGCAGTTCTGAAGGCAAAAGGGGGTCAAACCCGTTACTAGCATGGTGTACCTAATAAAGTGGCCGGTGAGTGTATATGAATATATATATGTGTGTGTGTGTATATGAATATATGTATTGTGTGTATAATGATGAAGATTTTATGGATTTTTACTTTCCCAACAGATCTTTGAGCTGCTGAAGGCTATAGAAGAGGTCACAGGTATCGGTTCAAAGATAAAGAGTGGAGAAATCCAGCTTCTGGACTTTGTTTTTGATGTGATGCTCCCAGAAGTAAGACCACAAATTAGCTTGCTTGGGAAAAGATAAAGAACCATAGGGTGTGATTTGATCATATCACTATTTTTCAGATCCTGATCAAAATACTTGAAGATCAAGGACTGACACGGCTCCAGGCAGAAATAATGATGGCCAGAGGCAACGTTTTTTAAAAGGGCACTTTTTTCTTTGTTGTAACTTTTCAATATTGTTATAGTAGTAGTTTAGTAGTCGAGTATTGTTGTTGTTGTTGTTATTATTATCACTATTTTATATATATATATATATATATATATATATATATATATATATATATATATAAATATATACACACACGTGTGTTTGTGTGTATATGTGTGTGAATAAAGTTTATTTCAAAAATGATAACTTCAAGTCAAGTTCTTGATTTTTCCACATGATGGTGTTATAAAAATATTTGTTTTCATCGGAGAGTGCTATTTTAATTTTTGACATGGAGATGAAAATAATACTGTTAAACAATTGATTATTCATCATAGTGAAGGTTAATTAGGTCAACTGGTCACTCTAAATTTCCCAAGCAAGCAGTGCATTGCTGTCCCACCAGGAGAGGACTAAGTCACCAATAATATAGTTTTAAGTTTGCTGTAGGCTTCAGAAGTATATGAAAGACATTTCAAAAATCATAACATTAACTTATTCAGTTCAAAGTAATACACTTGAGTGCTTCAATAATTTGTTGTCTTGGGTGTTGTCTGATGAGGCCTAAATCGTGCTGATAAACAACCTTTTATTGAACTGGTATATTTAGTCGTTAATAGTTCTTAAAGTCCCGGTTTATTCATAGTGAATCATGTTGTTGAGTTTTTACTCTCAAGTTTAATAATCAAAGCTATAGCACATTGTAGGCACAGTCTGACGTAAGATACAAACATCCATGAATTAACTTTTTGTTGTTTACATTAAAATAACTTGTGTTAGTAATGGTGCTGTCAGTTAAACGCGTTATTAAAGGGGTTATGACATCAAAATGCACTTTTTTGAGGTTTTTGGGGTATATCATGATGTGTTGTGCACTGATGAGGCCGTGTGAACGTCCAAAGCGAGTATCAAAGTTCCCGTTTGTGGGTGGTCCGCTTTGTTTCTTATTTAAAAAACGGTTCAATCGGAAAGCACCATTTTTTCCTACGTGGCATTTTATCCTACGTATTTCATAGCGTCCAATAAAAGTGCACAGTGAAGTAAACAGTCCACTTGACTGAAAAGCCTGTCCTTTTCTGTCCACAGTCCTCTCATCATGGACACTTACTTCTGTGAATATGAAGACGTTTGGTCTTTTTATGTCAAAGTTACAGGGGGGAACAAGATTTCTCAGCACCCTGAAATATTCCGTTCCGTGAGAGAGCTGTGGCCTTATTGTTACGTTCAAAACAAACTTGAAAGAATATGTTAAACCATCATTTAATTGCACTACAGGCTATTTTGCCTGATTTACCTTAACATGTGCACTTCATTTTATTTCGTATCCCCCTGTTTTGATCCCTGTTGAAGAGATGGCTTATGTGACACTTTTTTCTTCAGCCTTCTGTTGAACAGTGTTATATTGTGTGTGAGATCATTTTGAGGTATGGCGGCGCACCTAATCCGCCATCTTTGTTGCATGTGGGTACTCTTGCCTTAGGCAGGGAATCCGTGGCAGCTTCCACGCCCCATACCATGCCCCATACGTAGCAGCTTCCACGCCCCATACACGTGCGGACACAAACACACACAGTCGATGGTCTGACCGTCACCCCCGCAAACATACCTGAGAGAAAGCGTTGCTGACATGAATATTTTTTAACATGCTCGACTGATAGACGGCACCCGGGTTCTCCGTTCTCATACGACTGCGCATGGCTGTCGTAGACTTGTAATATAGGCGACGTTACCCTGTTACTAAAAGTGTGTTATTAAGACGCCAGTAACATAGATTCCCCCCCATCCAGATATGAACTATTCGATTATTTATCAATTTTTATGAATTAACACAATAGGCTATGCCCAGACAAGCTAATGTTACAGGCTTAACTGCTGCAGCCCTGCTAGCATCAGTAAGCAGCTAACTGATAAGGACTTAAAGCCGTTTAAATGTTGAAAATGTGTAGGTAACTTTCTCCATTATGACACAACTCAAAATAAAATTCCAGTATGATTTAACGTTAAAGTAAATTAAATGAAAGGTTGTTTAAAACTTACCTGTGCAGACTTCAGAGCAGCAACATTCCAGCTCCTTGCAGCAGCACAAAGCCACGAGACTTGAAGTGAAAAATGTGAACTCGGAAAGTTGGCTTTCCCGCATTTCAAAACAAAGAAAAAATAGTTGGCAGAACTGTTATCTCTTGCATTGAACCGCAACATCAACAAGATTGAAGTATTAACAACTCAACTAATTATTTTGGAGCATACAACTAACTTAGATTATTGTCTAGAATATTAAAAAATTTACATTTTTAAGTTTTACCAACACAAATTACTGTTTTAGGCCGAAAAACACAAGTTGGCTTTTTTGCATACACCTTCCTCAAAATTGTTCAACGATATTCCATAAATATGCCTATTTGAGATTTCATGACTGGAATCTGTGCATCCTGATTTATGTGGAAAAGTGTCCACAGGACACAAATGTAATATTGATTGATATGAGGTAGTATAACATATAAATCAGAGACATTTTAAACTATATTTGTTATATGACTGAGCAGAGTTAACAGTTTACATCACACTTTCTAAAGTTTCTGATATTGTTGTTATTTTGTTTAAATTATCAAACTGTATTTTCACATTAAATATTTGAATGAACATGGTTAATATAGGAACGCAAACGAATTCAACTGAGTCAGCAATAAATCCCGTCAGATCTTAATCACTCAAACAACTAGTGTTATTTATGAAGCAGCAGAACACAGAAGAAAGTAATCACAAATAATCCTAAAGTGATGTTTAAAACTAAACAACATCCAGCACCTTCATCTAATCAAACCACAAAAACACGAGCTGCAGCTTCTCACTGGGGCATATTTTATGCTCACATCCTACATTTATTTTTATGCATTGAAGGAATAAAGAATGAGTATCATAAGGTTGAAACTTCAGCTTTGAGGCCCTCTGGTGGTCTGCACATAACAAGAACCAGCTCTGTGTGGAACGAAACAAAAGTTAACAATAAATAACATTAAATTTAAATACTGTTCAGTTCACCATCATACATTTTATGTATAAAAGAATCAGTGAATGGATATTTTCTTCAAGTTTTTGTCCTTAGTTTGAACTTCACGAACGTATGTTGAAAGGTCCAGTTGTATAACTGTTTGTTTAATCTCACACTCAAACCAGATTCTGGGAAATGTTTTGTTCAGTAAGTACCAGGAATTGACGCAAATGTTTAAAGAGCATCTTCCACGTTAAAAAGGCCATTCCACTAAAAACTGTTTTTCTGAGGTTTCTGTTGAATATTTTAGTTCCACAGGTGTTCTTACCTTCATAGGTGGTGTGAAAACAGGTCAACAACTTCTCTTTCAGTTTTAATCTCTCAAACTATGCAGGTGGTGATAAAACCAGAGTTCTCCCGAGTTCGAACGACCTATATTTGTTTCGTCACAACTCCTTTGTTTGTTAGTATTTGGCATCTCCCCCTGTTGAAACCATGCCTAGCATGCTGCTGTCTAAAAGCTGTAACATAAGACGTAGCAAACAGGAAGACACGACGTCTGACGTTATTGCGCAGCGGGGCAGGAAACAGTATACCTTGCTCTCATAGGCTAGTTTGTTAGCTAATCTGAGTCCAGCAAATTCGAATAATGAATATGAACGAGCTGCTGCCGAAGCCTGACGGAACCACCCGAATTTTAATCCAGACAGATTGAAAGGTCTGTTAATTAGTGTTTCCTGACGTTTTTTAGATATAAAGTGTTTCATATTACTGGTTAATACTTAAAGGAACATAAGGCAGCTTTATAAAATCTGACTCAGTGCTGCCGCGACAGGCGCTGTGGCTAACTGCAGCCACCTGCCAAGCCGGCACTGGAGCGCGCACAGACACTTTACAGACTGTTCGTCTTCACAGCACTGCACCGGTGAGGCTAAAATACTTCACGTCAGGTCTCTCCACTCTGTTATTTGATTTGATCTCATCATTTTCATACTGTATCAGGCTCTAAACACGACCTATAATGTTTTCTCACCTGGTCTCAAGGAAATGAGCCATGTCAGCATCCGTTTTTACTCCCAAATGCAGCTGAAGTTCCCTCCATGAACCGAACGCATATCCAATATTTATGCGGGTGCCTGCCCGGCTTCGGTCATATTTTTTTTTAGACTCACGAGATGCCGCTGATAAAGTCTTTTTTTTCTTCATGGTGCCACTTTTTTGGGGGGTGAGAGTGGATGCAGGTCGTTTGATGGCTGCAGAAACATCCATAAGTATACCTTCAGTGTTTGAATCCAAGTCCACGGCGGCCATGTACTTCCTGTTCAAGAGCTGTCGGCAATGCGCATGCAGCGTCAATTTACGTCACATCCCTACAACTGCGCTGGAAATTCGGACGTCAAACTGCAGCGCATTATGTGGCACACAGCGTGTCCAAGGCAACAGACATATATGCGGATGGCCTCGTTATTTTGGGTTTTTAATGCTTCATGACCCATTAGCATTGAATAAACTGGAAATGCATGTGTAGTTTTTCACAAATCTTGCCTTAAGTCCCTTTAAGAAATAACCACAAAGTCCTGAAATGTGTATGAAATGGCCTCTTTAAGACAAATTATAATAGGCAGAATCTTGCTGGTGCGTCTGCCAATCAGCATAAAATATTAAACCAGATGGCCCTCCCTTTTTGAGACGCTTTCAGACACAGAGGTTCCAGATCATTGTGTAGCACCAACTTGACACAGGGCTACACAGCATCACATATACAGTGACTTGCAAAAGTATTCGGCCCCCTTGAACTTTTCCACATTTTGTCACATTACGGCCACCAACATGAATCAATTTTATTGGAATTCCATGTGAAAGACCAATACAAAGTGGTGTACACGTGAGAAGTGGAACGAAAATCATACATGATTCCCCCCTTGAAGTTCAAGGGGGCCGAATACTTTTGCAAGCCACTGCATCTGGCTCTGCCAGGTAGGAAGCCGGAGTCTCCAGAGAAAACCCACATATGCACAGGGAGAACATGCAAACTCCATGCAGAAAGGGCTGGGTCTGTTTCAAACCCCAGACCTTCTTCCTATAAGGCAACAGTAGTACCCACTCTGAACCTGCTTCTTCCTGTTCTGCAGGGGGCTGGTGCCGATCTCCAGCAGTCACCGGGCGAGAGGCGGGGGACACCCTGGACAGGTTGCCAGTCCATCACAGACAAACAACAATTCACACTCACACCTAGGGACAATTTAGAGTTTTCAATGAACCTCTTGCATGTTTTTGGACTGTGGGAGGAAGCCGGAGTCCCCAGAGAAAACCCATGCATAGACAGGGAGAGCATGAAAACTCTATGCAGAAAGGCCCCGGCCTGGATTCAAACCCAGGACATTCTCACTGCAAGTCTTGATGCTGTTGTGGTGTCTCAGGATGGGGTTTATTCATTCTGTTTTTACTTAGAATGTAATTCAGATCATTAAACTCCTTCTGTAAGTGAACAGTTTGCTTTCTGGTAATTGTAAAGTAAATGTTTCTTTCAGCTGATGTTTTGTGGTTAATCAGTTACCTGCACAAACAAAAGATTCAATCCAAATCTGGTTGGTGGTTGGTTTTGCAGGACTTTTTAAATCCCACACAGTTTTCAGTGCAGTCAGAGTGACAGAACATCAAGCTGCAGAAACATGCGTTGGGTTGCTCACATCACTGTTAATCTCTTTGCAGTTGTTTTCCTCACCTTCTTTTTACCATCATGCTCTTTTTCAGGTAAGTGCTGCTAAAAGAGGACAAACATCTGAGTGTTGCTGTTTTTTTTAATAATAACAATAACTAAGATAATAAATATTCATCTGGACAAATTCTACCATCGTATTATTCAGCATTCTAGTTTATATCAAATCAAATCAAATCAAATCAAAAATACTTTATTAATCCCTGAAGGGAAATTCAAGTGTTGTTGTAGCTCAGTTCTTTTTCAGGGAGCCATAGAGAGTTCTTGCTGTGGACAGGAAGGATCTCCTGTAGCAGTCTGTGCTGCAGCGGATTATGAAGAATCTTCTGACTGAGACACTGTTGTTGAGTTACTGTGTTCTGAAGAGGATGATGAGGGTTTTCCATCATGTTCTTCATCCTTCTTTGGACAATCAACTCAAGAGACTCCAGTTCAGTCTCCAGGACAGAATCAGTCCTCCTTATCAATCTGTTCAGCCTCCTCGTGTCACATACTCTGATGCTCCGCCCCCAACAGGTAACTGCAGATGTGATCAGCTGACAAACTCCTCTTCTTTTTTCGCTCCTCTTCAAATCTCTGTCTGTCCGTATTGTTTGAAAGCCAGACAGAGACACGCTGGAGTCCGGGATATGTCCCTTTAGCCATGTCTCAGTGAAACACATGATGCTGCATTTCAACAGAGTTTCAAGTTCATCCATTTTGTTAGCAAAGAGATCTCACATTTGTCAATATGACTGATGGAAGTGAAGGTTTAAACTTCCTCCTTCTCTCTCTTCACTTTGCTCCTGCTCTGCATCCACGTCTTCTTCTTTTGAGATCATCAGGGATCCAGAGTTTCAATTTGAGGATTATTTCAGCCTTAGAAATGTCAGTTAGCTGCTCTTACTTGTAAACAAGTATATATATAGTGCACTTTGTTTTTCTCAAATCTTAAAAATGACCTCATCAACCAATATTGTTTTGGTAAGATAATATTGGGATCTTCAGGGGTCTTCTAATTTATTCAATTTCTAAAATAATAAACAAACAAGCAAAGAAACAAACAAATAAATAAGCATAAACAGCTCTGTTTTAAACTAGAAATCTACTCCATATTCAGACTGGACCCCTGCTGAAGAAACCAGCAACATGATCCATCATGAGCTTCTGACTTGTTGTTTTGACTTGTGATCTATGTTCTAAATTTGAAATGCACATCAACAAATCTCAACATTTGAAACACTCTGATCTTCTAAAAACCACGTATATATATTTGAAATAAATATATTTTTAAAAATGATAGATTTTCAGAAACAACTGTATTATTGATTTGGTTCTGTTTTCTTGCTCCTGTTGTTGGTTTTAGGCTCTTTTGGTTGCTCATTTATTCGACTTTCATTGTTAGACTTTCCTCTGGTGCTTTGTGAATCCTTTGTTTTCAGATTCCTCCGTGTGTTTTTATTTATTATTTATTCTTATAGCAGTAGCTCAAAAGGTAGAGCGTCTTCAAATCACAGCTCCGTCCAGAAAAGATCCCTCTTGTGTCCTTGGGCAAGGCACTTCATCCAACCTGCCTGTTTGATGGTGATCAAAGGGTTTGGTGACACCTGGCAACCTAACCTCTCTCACTGTGTGTCCCAGCTTTGGCTACAATATATGTGTGTAGTTTATCACCACCAAACGTGTTAGTGTATGTGTGTGAATGACATATTGTATTGTGAAGATATTTGTGATGTCTGACTTAAAATGCTGTACAAGTACAGACCGTTTGATTCATGATTATTTCAGCAGAAATATCATTGTGATTTTTGGAAGTTTTGCTAATAATAATCATGTTTTTTCTGCAGTGAGTCAGGAAGACAACCTCAAGAATAATGTGTCTGCAGCGCGTATAGATGAAGCTGACCTAATGTAAGCTGTTTTTCATGGTTTAGAAATATTCTGCACAAAGAAAGACAGACTAATATTCATTTGAGTTAAATATATTTCAATAATTAAATAAAATATTTAACCACTAAGTGGTGTGTGTGTGTGGGTGGGTGGGTTGTGGGGGAGTTGGCATGTTTGCATTAATGTAACACATTTACAGAGTTCACTATGTTTCAAATTAGCAGTTTTTTTTCTGTGCTCCTGTTCTAGTTTATTTTGTATTTAACCTGCATTTTGGGGTCCTTTTAAACACCTTATGATGTGCTGTTAAACAGTCTTTTACAGCACTTCTAATAATTGAAATGTTTGATTTTTATTAAAGTATTGTATTTGTAATGCAAATTAGATTCCATATCCAACCTATTTTTAAAAGAAGTAAACATTTTACCTGCAGTAATAACTAAGTGGAATATGACTGGTGTCAATCATCCCATTGCTGCATGTGTTTAGCTCTTTAACTGTGTGGTTTGTTGTGTCTGTTCCCTCGGAGGTTTTTTTTTCTGTTCTTTCTGCTCAGTCCTCAAATATCAATTTTTATTTTCACTTGTTAGGGACTGGGTCGTTCCTCCTACATCACCTCCTCCTGAGCAGACACAGACTTCTCCAGAGATGACCTTGGCATCAGGGCTGGATATCAGCCATTCAGTTCAGACTGTACTCAGCACACAGAAGCTTAAGTCAAATTCTTTTGGAAAGTGCCCAGTTCTTGAAAATGGTATGTTTTTTTTAACCCTGTCCTGTCCTGATGTATTTGGCAGACAGAACTGTGGGTCTGGGTGCCTTATTATATCAGGACAGATTTATTCTTACAACTGTTGGGGTTTAATTTACCCCTTGTGCTTTTTACTATGGCACAATTGACCGTCTCTGGTTCTGGAGGCGGAGTGGACAAGCAGAGAGAAAACATCAAGACTAAAGGGGTGGGGGGACAGAAGGGGAGAAGACAACAAAGAAATGACAAAAACAAACTAACACAAAAATCAAACAGTCCAAATACATTTGTCAATATTGTTCATAATCATAAAGATATTATATATAACTCTAAGAGTTTTTGTACAAAATGATTCCAGTATACACAAAGATTTGTTTGCTCGTGTGTATGTGTGTATGTGTGCAGGTGTTCATGTGGCTGTACATGTGTGTATGTGTTATAGACTGTGTGCTAACGTGTATTCAGTGTATGCGTGGGGGCTCTGCATGTATCAGTGTGTGTAGCCTGTTTGTGTGTGTTTATACATGCACAAGTGTGTATGTGTGTGCGTGTGTGCGCCTGCGTACGATATGTTTATGTTTATGTAAATTTGTAACGTGGGATGACTCCACAGAAAAGGTTCAATGTATCTAGTGCAGTTTTAACCGTCCACCATTCCAGCACAAAGGGCACCAGAGCACACAGAGCCAGAGAACCAGGGAAAACGCTCTTTTGAAAACATTCTTTTTTACCCTATCACCACTTTAAATGAAATGCTATTTTTTCAAAGTCTTAATAGCCTATTTTTTAAAATAGATTTAGAATTTTTCCATTAAAAAAGCCTGTGTTTTTTTTCAGTCTGCTGTCTAAGATTTAGCAAAGTGAAAATACCATTTCGTTCCGTGAAGCTACCGGTATACAGAACTTCAGCTCAGTGTCCTCTCAAGGCTTTTGTGTAAGTAAAAACTAATAACAATGATAATTAACATCTATTAATTAATCAATTAATTATCATTCTAAACATCATGTCCAAGAATTGTACCTAATTATTTTTCTTGGTCCAAACATCTTGCAGGTTGTTTTAACTGTATTTTTCTTTTTACTGGGATGTCTTGTTTTTACAGGGTATTTATAAAAAGTGGCAAATACATCTGCATTGATCCACACTGGCTGCCCCCATATCACTGTTTCCCGTAAACTCTTTTCCATCCATCTGGCCTTGTTTTCACAGAAGCTTAAAAGTGTTCCACCTGGTCTTTTAATTTAAATTCTGATTAAAAATGAGCATTTCTCTGGCACAATGAACTGATGACTGTCCCTCACTTCTCACCTTGTGACTGAGGGACATGAACACCAGCTGCACAGATACTTTGCACAGGATCAAGAGGGTGTAAAAAATTAATGTATGAATTGTGAATTATTTATTGTGCATTCTTCAATCATAAAAAGACCTTAAATTCATCTTAAATGAAACATTACTGTTTTCTTATCGTGCAACTCTTTGTAGTAATAACATTAAATTTTTTTTGGAAAATAATGGTTGTAATTTGTACTTTTCTGCTTTTCACGTGCATTTGTGCACAAAAAATAAGTTTCCATTTGTGTTGTGTGGTGCTATATCTAAAATACAAAACAACTTCAATTCTATTGTTTATTTTTATGGCACCAATTTACAATGAACGCCATGTCAAAGCCCTGTACTGAAGCAACAAATCCAGATTAAAGGATGGTTGTACACAGTAAATTCAATTTAATTATAAAATAATCTGTTTCAGTAAATGTTAATGTAACAAATTGTAAAAAGATTCTTATCTAAATAAACCAGCAGATTGAATTTAACCTTCATTTGAACACAATCTTTTACCCTAAGCAGCACAAACTGGAGACAGTGTAAACAAACTATTCCATTTTAACATGAAAGTAACCGCTGGCAGAACCAGAACCAGGATGGGCGACTTCTGTGTTGCCAACTGGGATCTGAGCTGACAGGAAAGAGACACAGACAAACACTGATGGATTTAGACCAGTCATCATTTCTATTGAAAAAGAAAGAGAGACAACGTTAATAGCAGCAACAATAATAAATGCAAACATGAAGAGTAAAGACAGTAGCTGTCTAAGCCTTTAGCAGCATAACTAAAAGGATGCATTAGGATAACCTAACCTAAGTATTGGATTATGCAAAAAAGGAAAGTTTTAGGTATATTCTTAAAAGTAATCACAGTGTCACCCTCATAGATTAAAATTCCATAGGTGGGCGTGTTGGATCACTTTGGACCACTTCAGACAAAGGCAGAGGTGGTCCAACAAAAGGGGACAGCATGAGGGGGGGTAGGCCCTGAAAAAAAGCAGTGGAAACACGCCAGACCAGGTCTGAAGTGGAAAAACACCATTCTTTCAATAATGGTACTGAAGATGTCTTTTGACAGCCTTCTTTAATAATAGATAGGAAAAAACAAGCACAAACAGCTGTGCTATATAAGTGCAATGAACAACTGTAAACTTATGATGACCTCAAGTTACACATTTGACAATATCAAAATAAAGTTTTAACTGGGCTGTCAAACAATTAGTAGTGCAAAGATTAACTTGTGTAAATTACAAACAAAAAGACAGCTGACAATAGTCATGATAACTTCAGGATACTACTGAATGAGTATTTGAGCCATTGTAGACAAAATAAAAATAATTTGGATACATTTCCACCCACAAAACTCATCATATTGCATTTTTTTCTAGAGAAAAACTTCTCATATTCTCTGATGTTGAAAACCCATAAATTAGCAAAAGAAATCTCAGAAATTTCCATGATCCACACATTTTCAATATTTAAACCAAGATATTTTTGACATTGTAAAGTCAGAACTTGCCATGACGGTCTTGAGTCAGAGAGACTGTGAGGGAGAAGCTACAACATGGCTGGATCAAGTAGCCTTGCACAGAGGTCAGTGCGACCAACTTGATGCACCCTTGCTGCAGCTTCTTCCTTACAGTCAGTACCGCTTGAGGTGTTTAAGGCAACATCTGAACTTGGTTAGAAGTCATTCTGATCCTGGGGAAAAAAAAAACGCATGAACTCCTCTGCCACTGCCATGAAGATAGCCTTTATGGCACTAATTGCTGATAAACTCTCATCTATACGTGAGAAAATGTTGTATCTGAAAAGTTACCTTGCAGGTGAAGCACAACGAGCAGTGGAAGAATATTTCTTTTGGAATAGTGAGCAGGCATACAAAGGCATTTGGAGTGTTTTACAGAAAAGATATATCAGCCCATTTGTAGCCCTTATAGAGCTAAGTTCACAAAATGACCTAAAATAGCTGCTAATGACCCCATAGCACTGAGATAATTTGCAGAATTTTCTAAAGCTGTGTTGAGGCTATCCCTCTTGTCAACAGCTAAGATATCTTCATGATTGCGAGGAAAATTACAAAATCCTCAAAAAACTGCCCAATTAGATAGTACAGAGATGGAGTCACATTGTAGTGGAGGAGCTAGACAAAGGCAAAGATTACCTCAACTTTGCCCACTTTACAAGATTCATACAAAAATAAGCCAAAATAGTTTGCAAACCTGTTGTCTCACTATTTCTAACAAATGATAATACATTTGAGGAAAGATGCATAAAAAAGAGCTAAAGCACTCAATACAACCACCCAAACAAAATCTCTTTCACCCACAGTAGCAACTCTCAAACCTAAACCACCTTGTTTGTTTTGCAAAAAGCAATTGCATAGCATAACCAAGTGTCTCAACTTCATATAAAAGACTGATGATGATAAGAAAGTTTTCATTCATGAAAATCACCTCTGCTTTGGATGTTTACACGTCATACTTGTAGCAAATGTGGTCGAGGTCACTCCACCTGTTTGCACCCTGAGATGTTAAATCAATCAAAAAAGAAAACAGAGGACACAGAAGCCCCAGCTGAAAGGGCAAACAAGTCAGTACACAAAGTCATGGCTCGTACTAGTGATAAGAAAACCTTCTTAACATCCTGAGTGAACATTTCCTGTAAGCTGATGTGTAGATAACAATGCATGACTCAAACAAGGTTTTTTTCTAATCCTGTAACTAAACCAGGGACTACCAAATTCTCAGTGGTATCTTCAGCTGTAACAACAGAAACGGATGAAGAGGAATAGGGTTTGTGCTTTTGATAATATTTTCACCACATAACATAAAGGAACCATTTAACATTTTGATAAGACAGTTTTGGAATTTTAAAATGTGTATTATCTGTTTACAGTACCTTGCTTCTTCTGCATACAATTAATGACCAACTTGAATGATAGTGACCCAAAGGCTGTCCCCTTTCTGGAGAAGAGGACTTGACCAGTTAATTATCCTATTTTTATTTTGTAAGGTGGATCTTGGCCGTTGCCCTCCTGGGGCGTCCTCCTGCTGTGGGCAGTTGGTCCACTTGGGGCTACTGTGCTCCCTGGCGCCTGGATCTGAAGCACTCTGGTGCCCTCAGGGCTGGGGTGGTGGGCGGTGAAAACCACACTCTAGCTACACTGTACCCTTTCTGTGCAGTCATTCCACATGATAAATATATATAAACATAAACACACCATGCATAAAAACACTTGTATGTGTATATCTACAAATAAACATGGACACGCAAATGGGCACGACAGACACACACAGGGACTGAAAACTACACACACTGATACATGCAGAGCCCCCACGCATACACTACAACAAACACAAGCACACAGACACTGAACACATGTACATCCACATGAACACATGCACGCATATGAACGAGCAAACAAATCTTTGTGTATAATTGAGTACTTTAGTATAAAAACCTTTAGAGTGATATATTTTTATGAATATGAACAATATTGTAAATAAATGTATTTGGTCTGTTTTGTTTTTGTGTTACTTGTGGTCTGTTTTTGTTGTCACTTTGTTGTCTTCTCCCCCCCCCCACCCCTTCTGTCTTAATGTTGTCATTTGATTGTCTTTGTCTCTCTGCCTGTCCACGTACGGTCAGTCACACCATAGAAATAAAGCGCACCATACAACAGAAGGGGTAAATTCAACTGTTTACAACTGTTGTAAGAATAAATCTGTCCTGACATAAAAAGGCACCCAGACCCACAATTCTGTTTTGCCAAATACATCAGGACAAGACAGGTGAAGGAAAAAAGAAATTAAGATTGCTGGACTCAATGACTGCATACCATCAGCCCTCCATCCAACCCTGCCCTGTTTCTTATCTTTTTTTTTTTGCTGGATATTGCTGAATTCCCTTCCGTTCATGCTAAGTCTATGCCCTTGTCTCTACCACTGTGATGATAGCTGGAGTCAAGTGTTTGTGCTGATATGCTGCGCTTGTTTGTAGTACTGTGCACCAGGTAAACACAGGGAGAAAAGCCAGTCTTTCCAAACAAGCAATACTTGATGAGTGTTTTTCTGATGTCATGAACTTTAACCTTTAATACAACCTTTAATCTGCTAACTGAGGCCCTTTAGACAGTGAGATAGAGCTGATTTTAATTAATAGCATTTTGCTGCTACTTTCCCTCTTGAATGGATGGATTTATAAATAGATAAAAAATAAATAAAAAATAATAAATAAATAAATAAATAAATAAATAAATAAATAAATAAATAAATAAATAAATAAATAAATAAACAAACACATACATACATACATACATACATACATACATACATACATACATACATACATACATACATACATACATACATACATACATACATAAACATACATACATACATACATACATAAACGAACGAATGAATAAACAAACAAACAAACAAACCAACTTAAATCCAGGAAGCAGCTGATGGACTAAATTTTTCCACAAACAGCTTTTCCCTCTTTGCGTTTGTGTAATAAAAAAATGCCATGATAGAATCTGTTGAGCAATTTTGCAGACCTAAGAATACATTTGAAATACTTTAAAACCTGGTGAAAACAGGATCCTTTTTTATTAACTGTTGAAACATAAAACACTAAAACTGAACTGAACGTACTTTACTTTTACCTTTACTATTGATTAGATAAAAAAGTAGTTAACTTGGCCAGTACTGAATATTCCAGTTATTATACATTTCTTGTGTTGATATGAATGTACATACTGTGAAACACATTCCATTAGTTGTGCTGAATCTGAGCAAAGCTTGTGTTGCATAACATCCACCACTTAGATAAAACTGCCTTTACATTTTCTGCAGATGAGTCTTTAGTTTGTAAGAAGTTTTGTATTAATGTCAGATCTGGTTAGTTTTTCTTGAGACTTCTGATTGGCCTGTGGCAGACTCTACACATAAATTTGAATGTTCTTGAATGTCATTCCTTCCAGAGTGTTTTCACTTTGCTGCTAACTGTGCAACTGATTGATGTTTCTTTATTTTTATATGTTGTAAGTTTCCAGTAGCTGTTTCTAAAACTACCTTTCACCATGCTTAACTGACTGATATAATAAAAGATTACTTGAATTTGTGTTTTTATCTTTTATTTATTAATACATTTACTAATGAGGTGCTAAAATAGACTTTAACACAAACGTTTGAAACTTTTATAGTAAATATCATTAAAATGACATGCTGAATCTGAATTTTAACACTATATTTATAATAAAACTTGGAAAAACAACTTGATTTTAATCATTTTGTTGTTCATCCATTAAAGCTGACCCTGGCTTCCTCCTCTGTCTGCCACATCGAAAGACAATCTGAACTCTCCGGGACTTCAGCTTCTCCAGATGCTTCTCCAGATGGTCTGACTCTTCCACTGTGTCCTCAAAGTCCCTCAACAGGACCCTGTTTCCCAGGAGTCCATGGCTCTCCTTAAGTTTTGTGTTGTCTCTCTGGAGGTGATTTCGTGCCTGTTTGGTTTGGATCAAGAGCTCCTTCTTTCTGACCCCCAGGGTCTCCACCTCTGCCAGCTGCTGTCGTTTGGTCTGGACTTCCATCTGACTCCAGTACAGCTTCTCTTTCACATTTGACAAGACCTGATGCATCAGCAAAAGCAAATACATATTTTAGTTAAAAAAAAAGACTTATTAACAGACCTTTCAATCTGTCTGCGTTAAAATTCGTGTGGTTCCGGCTCCTTCCGTCAGGTTGCTTCGGCTGCTTCGTCAGCAGCTCGTTCATATTCATTATATGAATTTGCTGGACTCAGATTGGCTTACAAACTAGCCTAGCAGAGCCTGGTATACATTTTCTGCCCCGCTACGCATGGCAACGTCAGACGTTGTGTCTTCCTGTTTGCTACATCTTATGGTGCGTTCACACTGGCCACTTTGTCAACGTCAAGCAACGCTCATAACGTTCCAAGTTTGACGTTTGAAAGTTGAAGCTCATAACGCCTGCCAGTCATAGCGCATAGGCGTTAAAGCTCGTAACGCTGGACCGTTAAAAAGAGCGCGAAGGCGGGGCATCCTTTGTTATCGGATGTTCAGAGCTATGGCGGATCATACAGAGAGAGTGGCTTGGCTTGATTTACTCCGTTTGTGGATACACCCCATTCTTCAGATGTGTTTTGAGTTTGAGGAGTTAAACCATTTACTCCAGGAGCTACATATGGATGAGGTTTGCTTCCAGCGCTACTTCCGTCTGTCCCGCACCCTGTTTGAAGACTTCCTGCTTCATTCAGGTACGTCACTACGATGAGACGCTCTGATTGGTTGACATGCCGCTTCAAGAGCGTTATGAACATCAAAAGTTCAGCTAGCTGAACTTTCTGCGTTTTGAGCTTTTCAAGCGTTTCAAGCGTCAACGCCTGAAACGCTAGAAAAGTTTGAAAAGTTGCCGCTCACAACGCTCACAAAGTGACTCAGAGCCGTTGACGTCTGTCTGACGCCATAGACTTTACATGTAAACTTGCCGCTTATGAAGTTGATGGTTGGGCCGGTGTGAACACACCTTTATGCCACAGCTTTTTAGCTAGCAGCATGCTAGGCGTGGTTTCAACTGCCGGAGCTGATGAATACTAACGAACAAAGGAGTTGTGACAAAACAGATACAGGCCGTTCGAACTCGGGTGTTATCGCCACCTGCATAGTTTGAGAGATTAAAACTGAAAGAGAAGTTGTTGACCTGTTTTCACACCAACTATGAAGGTAAGAACACCTGTGGAGCTAAAATATTCAACAGAAACCTCAGAATAAATGTTTTTAATGGAAGGGCCTCTTTAACTAAGTTTTGTGCCAATGGATTAATTGCCTTACTTCCAAGGAGCTGCTGATCTTTTTCTGTAGTTTCAATGATTCTTCACTTCGTTTTTCAGCCTGCTTTTTCTGCTCCAGCCACTCAGACTTTAGCTTCTCAAACTGCATCTGTAGAGGATCTCTGCTGTGTTTGTCCCCTTCTTGGAGCTCTGCCTCCAACCTGCAGATCTCGAACCTCAGCTTGAAGTGCTTGATGCGTGCCTTGGTAAGCTCATCCTGCTGAAGATGTTCTGCTGTCAGGACTGACTGCACTTTGTCCAGAGCTGCTTCTTTGCCCAGACAACAGCTGAGCGCTGTTACAGCTGCATCCTGCTTCAGTGATACCAACTCCTTCCATTCCTTTTCCGCCTGAAGGCAAAGATGAGACTTCTTTGTAAGAATTGCAGCATAAATACCTTAAATATATTTGTGAAGAATTTATAAATAAAGGAGCAACTGTTTTCATGTACAATGATGTTTTCAAACAGATCTTTTATTCACAGCTAATACAGCTTGGGGATTGATAAATTATTCCCTTTTTTTTCCAGATTGTGCCACTAGATGTCATCATGCCGTGAATACACTGACATTACTACTCAGTGACTTTGAGTTTTGCTTTACAAACTACTAAGGTAATACTGTATTTATTTACTCTTTCTTCTGTTTCCTCTTTATTTCCTGTCACGATCACAGAAAAAGGTTTTAACACACTGCAACCCAAATCTAAGAAAAACTTTCATATTTTTTAAGGGTATTTTTTTTAATCAATTTTATGTGACAGTTAAAAGTTTGATTCTGCAAAGTTTCTACAAGTTCTATCAAAATACTTTGATTAAAACAATAAAGCTGTGGAACTGAATTTAATTTTGAGAAAACAATTTGAGTATCACAAACGAACAATGACTCGCCTTGTCTCCTCATACTACCTCATACACCAACTCAGAATCAGGAATAATTGGTGTTTCATTTTTGTTTTCAAAGACTTAGCATGATAGCTTCAAACCCTTCAGGCTTAACAACAACAGAGAATATTTATTTTAAAATAAAATAGTGGAAAGATTATTGGATCAAATTCAGTATTTTAAAGGTTTTGAGATTATAAATCATTATTTTTACATTATTAGAGACAGTATAGACAATCAAGCTGCTTTCTCTTCAAACATCTTAATTTCCCTTTGGGGATTAATAAAGTATTTTTGATTTGATTGATTTATTGATCATCATCACATGATCAGCTGTTTCCACAGACACCAACCCTGTCCAGCTTCTCTTGCGCCTGCATCCTCAGCTCCGCTTCCTCCCGCTGGGCTGACTCGGACTCAGCATTGAGCTGTTGCTTCAGGTCGGACAGGATGTGGATGTACTTCTTGTACTCCTGCAGCTGCTCGGACCCGGGCCTCTCCCTCTCTAGCTGGAGGTAATCATTTCTTCTTTTGGAGAAGTACTCTACCAGCTTCATCTGCAACTGTCTGTTTAGTTGGCTGGCTTTCACTTGCTCTTCATCGAGCTCCTGCAGGACCTGCAGGGACTCTATGTACTGCACGTCCTCTTTTTCTGGAGCTGTAGCAGTGGTCTTCTTGTTTTCCTCCTCTACAGGACTGCTGGTCTCCCTCTTAAGAGGGTCAGGGTTTAACCCCAAAGCTCCATCACTGTCACTATTGTGAGTTTTATAAACTATCCCTGAATCATGTGACAGTGGTTGTTCACTGATCTTGTTTATTTTCTCCTCCAAGTCTTTGCTTGTTGTGAAGTTTCTGAGATCACTGCTGTCTTCTTGCTCACAGGTGGCTGCTTCTTCAACAAAGAGGTCTTTTGTGACTTTTCTGCTGGCAGAGTGTTCTTCATAGTCTGGCATGTCAGCGGAGGCATCTTCTTTTTCATTTCTATGAAGATTCATGAATGTGTTTTTCTTCTTTTCTTCATGCTCGAACTCATTCATTTTAAAAAGGTTATTAAAAACACGTAAAAGAATTTATATATTTTTTCCCCTTTTTTCGAAGCTAAAAGATGCGGGCCGTTTTGTTGTTAATAAAGCTGTTCGTTTAGTTTCCGTCGTCCTGGAAACTATGTTCAACAGCCAATCAGGCACCCGGGCCTATTCTCATTAATATTAATGAGACCAGTGGGCGTGTACAACAAGCTGCGAAGATCGCAATGCGCATGCGCAGAGTGCTGCCGTCCCCAACAAGAAGCAAGAGCCAGGCAAGATGGCCGACCTGGGGAAGAAGTACTGCGTTAACTGCCTCGCAGACGTTACAAACCTGCGGCTTCGCTGCACCGACTGCCCCGATATCGAGTTGTGTCCGGAGTGCTTCTCTGCCGGTGCAGAAATCGGTAACCACCGGAGATGGCACGGGTACCAGCAGGTAGACGGCGGTCTGTTCTCACTCTGGGGTCCCGAAGCGGAGGGAGGATGGACCAGCAGGGAAGAGCAGTCGCTTCTCGATGCTATCGAGCAATATGGATTTGGAAACTGGGTACATCTCTTTAAGAAATACTCTTAAAAGTTCCTGTTTTACAATGTGTGGAAGAGACACAGTCTGCAAGGTGGAGTTTCAATGTAAATGTTGGAAAGTCGTTAGTTAACAAATTTACACTTTGTTGTTTTTGACCTTCAAATTAGAAAAGACTCTTGTTCTTTACAGTAAAAAGCAGAAGAGGGCAGAAATTGACCACAAATGAAAAGATGTTATAAAACTAATTCCACCTGATGTAAATGGGACCAGCGAAGTTTGTGGGAAACGGTTCTGATGGAAATCCATCAGATTTTTGTGAACCTGATCTGAATACAGTGATTTTTCCTAGTATTCATTGGCATGTTGTTCCTGACACGCATTAGAAAGTCAGATCAAATTCAGGTGTCCAGGTCAGAAGGCACAAAAATTTCAAAATGCCACTCTTCTTTAGTATAGAATTGATCAAGGTTTTATAAATGTAAAGTTTGCTAAAGTTCTGTATGCACATTTAAAAACTATCTGTCTTATGTTGTTGAAGCAATATGGGGGGATTTAATGAATGGTAGCTTAGGCTTTTATCTTATCCAAGGCTGTAAACGTCCTGATAAAGAATCAAGACTTCCTGTTTGTGCACAAGTCTAATTTATAAAGAGCATTAAAAAAGCTGATTGATCATCAGATGAACCTGCTCAGGTTCCAGCCTGAAACCACAAAGCGCTCCACCCTGACCAGTGGCACCGCAGTCACTCTGCTGATTCCATGATACCGGTTTTAAGAGCATTAACACTTCTGATTGGTTAAAAGTTAAAGGGCATTCTAAAGGGTCTTTGTTTTGGTTTCTTGGAACGGGAATGAAAAGGGGCTAAAGGTGTTAAAATTTAATTCCATAAACTTTCTTGTAGAAAAAGGTGTGTACCTGTGTGAACGCGCGTGTGTGAATAGATTTCAGATAGTCTTTTCCTAGAACAGTCAGTCTAGATACAGGAGCACGTCCCACTGACAGTCTGAAATACCTGTAAGATTAAGTCAGTCTGATTGTAAGTGAGCTCCTCTGCACAGCTGAGATGATTCCGACTGAATTCTTTGATGATTCTTTAATTTAAATTTCTTAGAATGAGAAATGTTTCCTTCCATGTTTAGATGCAGATGTTCACATTCTTGTTCTGAGGGGTTTCTGCTTCCTTTCAGGAGGACATGGCGGCTCACGTCGGTGCATCCCGAACTCCTCAGGAAGTCATGGAGCATTATGTCACCATGTATATCCACGGTAACCTGGGGAAAGCCTGCATCCATGACAGCATTCCAAATCGAGTAACAGACCACACTTGTCCAAGTGGGGGTCCGCTGTCACCCAGCCTCACCACCCCACTCCCCCCTCTGGACATCAGCCTGGCGGAGCAGCAGCAGCTCGGATACATGCCGCTGCGCGACGACTATGAAATCGAGTATGACCAGGACGCAGAGAAACTCATCAGCGGGTTATCAGTCAATTACGATGATGAAGATGTGGAAATTGAGTTGAAGCGTGCTCATGTGGATATGTACGTGCGCAAGCTTAGGGAGCGCCAGAGACGTAAGAACATCGCCAGAGACTACAACCTGGTGCCTGCTTTTCTGGGCAGAGACAAGAAAGACAAGGAGAGAGAGAAACCTGGAGGGTTGGGGGGTGTAGGAGTCCCTGTCGCTGTGGGCATTACAGGAGTAGGAGGTGTAGCTGGGTCAGCCTCCACAACAGGAGCTGGGTCCGGTCCCATTCCAAATACCCCCAAAAGAAAGATCACCAAGGAGGAGAAGGAGCAGCGGGTGAGACTGCGGGCACTCTGCCAGTTCATGGCCCATCGGGAGTTTGAAGAGTTCTTTGAGAACATGCATAAAGAGCGAGTGCTGAGGGCGAAGGTACGCGAGCTACAGCGCTACCGTCGCAACGGCATCACGAGACTGGATGAGTCGGCTGAATATGAAGCTGCTCGCCACAAACGGGAGAAACGCAAGGAGAACAAAAACGTGGTCATGTCTAAACGTGGGAGCTCGGGAGGGGGTGGGCTGGGCTCTGGGATGGGGCTGGGAGGTGGAGTTGGAGGGGGAGGAGGTGTCACTGGAGGGCTGGGGAGTGGAGGGGGGCTCAAAGAAGATGGTAAAGATGGAGAGTTTGCAGCCATAGAGAACCTGTCAGGGTTTGAGCTCCTGTCGGACAGGGAGAAGGTGCTGTGTAACTCTCTGAACCTCAGCCCCACGCGCTACCTGACCGTCAAAACCATCATCATCAAAGACCACCTGCAGAAAAGGCAAGGTATACCGGCCAAGAGCCGACTACCAAGCTACCTGGACAAAGTTCTAAAGAAACGTATTCTCACGTTCCTCACAGAGAGCGGCTGGATATCCCGAGACGCCTCTTAGCGCTCCAGAGGGCAGCAGAACTCCGGGTTTCACTGAGAACTCTGTTCTGTGTGTTCTTTTCAGGGTTGACTTGTGAATATGTACATTGCAAAGAAAAAGATGTGCCACTGGAAAAATAAATCTATTTTATGTGAAGTGTCAGGACATTAACGAATTCAATGCTAAGCTTAGATTTTTTATTTCTAAAAGAACCTGTGGGTTCTGCCCACACTCATTCTAAATAACATAAACTGCTCCGTTAACAAGTACAGAACCAATCAGACGAGGTTTTACTGTGTAAAAGTTCTACACCAGCTTCACATAACAGAAGAGTAGAAAAACTTTTCCAAATTGTTAGCTGAAACTAAACTGGTGGTCATTTAGTTTTTATCATCTCTGATTCTGATTTGGCCTAGCGAAGTTTTTTTTTATCAATTCATGCTGAATTTAATAAGTTTCCAACAAAAAGCGTTGGTGTACTGTCGACATTAAATCAGCTATTACTTGTTTGTTTGTCAGTAAGTAGAACTGCCAAAAGCCAAAGAAGATGCTGGAAGTTTGAACTCTGTGGAAAAAGTTTATTGTTATACTAAATGTCCAAATTTAAATGATCTTAATCAGAAATTTGAGTTTAAACAAACCAAAACAAATGTGAAATGTGGAGTTGTTTAATTTCGACTCTGTCATTCACGTGTTTCTTTGTTGCCTGACAGTCGTGTAAAATACGATTTTGTTTGGACACTCTTCATTAGAACCGCGTGTGTTGCTGCATGAAATGAACAAAGGTTCTGCAGTCGCTGAAAAGTTTGAACTTGCTTTACAGAACTTATTTCACATCAAAATGTTGGGCTGATTAGAGGAACTTTAAAGTTTCCACTGAAACAACAAATAAAACAACTGAATGTTGCTACAGAGAATCCTCTTGATTCCCAGGTGGTGCAAGTCCAGGAGTTACCCTCCCCCGAAATCTGTTCTTACATTCACTTTCACCTGAGGACAGAACCTAAACAGAATGATCAACGACTCCATCCCAGTTTTTAACTAAGACACGTTTTCCCATGGAATCCATTGTACTTGTTAAAATGTAAATCTCACCACTCATTTGGCTTTTATTTGACTGACGTGTGTTTGGATGCAGAAGTGAGTCTCTACATACATGAAATCTAGTCCTAAATATGTGGGATAAGCTCTGTAGCCCAAACTGTGTTTTTTTTTTTTTCCTGTATTTGCAGTGTGTGAAATGAACTCCTGTAGTGGATCATGATGTGTCTGGCAGTAAAATATCTACTTGTACTTGTCAGACTATCAACATCATTTGGTTGTGATTGTTCTGGGAGGTTCTTGCAGACTGTAGCTTCTGTTGTTTCCTGTGAACAACACAGTGAAAATAAAGAACTCCTGCAGGTTCAAAGTGAGACTCGAAGTAGATACAAGATGTTAAAGCATGTTTTTCAGCATTTTATTAATTCCATTTGTGTTTCTGAGAAATGACATTCTGACTGGATTCTGACAGGTTTTTAGATAAGTGGAGTTAGAACCTGTCGCAGGATGTGAATGAGCTTTTTTAAGGTCAAGTCCAAGTTCGCTAACTGCATCTTAGAAACTTTCTGTGAAGGTATTTATTTCTAAAAGCTGTCGGCTTTAGATTGATTTTCTCCAGTGACACACTGGTTTGTTTCTGCTTGTACAACCAAAAGTTTCAGATTGTTCTAAAGTAAAAGTCACAGGAAGAAGAAAACAGGAAACATTTTTCATCAAGTGGATCTGCACACTTAGCTCTCCAAATGTAAATACATATGTAATATAAACTGGGTAAAAGGTTGTAAATAGGGACTTGTAAAATGTACAGTATTTTTTGTCTTAAATTTTTTATGGCTTTTGTAATAAAGTTTTAAAATCAGTCTTTGCTGACCGTCTTGTTTTATTGAGTAGGTTGACTTGACTGTCACTTTGTCGTATAAAAATGTTTAATGTTTCCAGCTTCACAGCAGAATGTTTTCTGTCTCTTTAATTAAAAAAGAAACCAAAATACAAACAGAACAGAAAAGTGCTCTTTGAACAACCTCAGTTTGGAGAAATAGAGTTTATTACCTCTGCCAGGCAGGTTTGTTAGTTAGCAAGATAATGAAAAACTTTATGGAATTTTCAGAAAAGGTCAGAAATGGCCCAAAGAAGAAGTTTGTAGATTTTGGAAGTGATCCAGATCACCAGGAATTTTTTTAAGGATTCATCATCATTTTAAGATCAGGCTGTTTTTAACATATCTACATGTAGCACCACAATAAATCGTACAGGTGCTTGATTAAAAAAAAAGGTTAATTTTTTATGTAAATCACAACATGGGTGGAATTTAGGTGTTTGGCAGAGGTCTGTGCTCTCAAAGTGTTTTTTCTAGTTCAGATTGGACTAATGAGCTTGTCTTCATGGAGCCAGGACCCTGACTGTCACTTCATCCTCAAACATTTGTGGATTACATGGTTACACCTGCAGATATATTGCAGTACTCCTCCTGGATGAGCTGCTATACAAAGTTTGTTTGTGGTCAATAGCGATCAGTCTCAGCTCAGCAGTGTTGAGCCATTAGTAAAAATGTAACTTAATTTCTCTCTATTTTTATTCACTGAGCATTCTGCAACAGCTTAATTATCATTTGTTCAACCTCTTTCCTCACTGCACTCATGCTGATTAGAACATCTGATCAGCAGCTCCAGAACCTGCAAAGACCCTTTAGAGAGATTTAAATTTAGCTTTTAGCCTGGGTGGATGATCAGTCCACTCTTTCTGAAGGTTTGTGGGTTGGTATCTGTACCTCTGAGCCACTGCTGCCTTCACATGAGGGAGATTCAAAAGATGTTCTCAAACAAAAAGTCAAACCTGTGAGAACTTTCCAACATGTCACATTTATTCTGATGCAGGTTTACAGCCACGTCTCCCCTCACACATGTCCACATGACTAACATGTCATTTACTCAAACAGGAAGCCAACATCAATATAAAAACATCTCAGTGTGATGTCACACCTCCAGGTGCGTTTCTGGCTCGGACAGAGGGTGAAGGTGTACCTTCAAACACGAGTGTGTGAGATGAAACATTAAAAGAGTTTGGAATGAACAGCTTTACCTCTCACCCTGTTTTTTCTTCTTTCAATTTACTGAACTTCGTGTTTCTAGAACTTGTGAATGTCTCAGGCTGTAATCTCATGACTTTAATAATCTGATCAAATCGGAAACAGAACAACTTGGAAAGCTGATGATGAATTAAGGTTAGACTAAAGTAAATGTCTAGAGCCAGACAAACAGATCGTATGGTCCTCACAGAAAGTTCAGCTGGATCTCGTTCTTGAGACACCTGAGGGTGCTGGTTGTGTGAGAACAGCATTGTGGGAAAATGTTGGTAGGTTCTAGAACAGTCTGTTGAGCCTGATGTCGTCCATCACCCAGGCAACAATACTTATCCCACTTTGGGATCTCAACAGTTCTAGGGAGCTTTGGCCACACCCACTAACGCCGGCCTGAGGGTGCGACCATGAAGCTTGTATCCCACTTTGGTTACCATGGCGACAGTGCCAGGCTCTTTCCCTTCCACCGGGGCATGAAAGAGGGCTTCGTGCTCGTAGGGATCAAACTTCTGGCCTTCAGGGTTGAGCCTGACCAGGCCGTGCTTGGTGAACACTTTCTGGATCTGGACCTCGGTCATCACCAGCCCATCGTACAGGTTTTTTAGGTGAGGGTTCTGGCTTGTCACCTCCTCCTTGGGTACGCTCTCCGTGGCCTTCTCCAAGATGTCCGCCACTTCCAGCAGGTCCTTACAGAAGCTCTGGATCCCTGATGAAAGTCAAATGTTTGATTTTTTTTCAGCGGAACTTGGAACTTGATATTTACTCAAAGAGTGAAAATCATGAGAGATTTCCTCTAAATAACAAGTAGCAGCAAAGCTGAACTGAACTGTTCGTGTCTTTATATCAGGAGTTTTTCTTCTTAATTTTCACGGTCATTCAAGCAAAAAAAGTGCAGAAAATGTGCATTCAGTAAAACCTATAAACTGTTTATCAGTTACCAGTTTTCTTAATTTAAAGTTCTGTCTAATCTGGGAAAAAAGATCTCAAACTAAAATTATCTTAAAATAGTCAGAAAAATGCAAAACGTCTAACACCTTTTTGCAAAGAAATTAAGTTAAATTACTTATGAAGGATTTTGCTGTTGGATTGATGTGCTTTTAAGATATGAACAAAAGTTGCTGATTCCTGACATCTAGTGGTAAGTATATAACTGCAACATATTCAATGTCGTCTTGGAGGTTGTTGCTCAGGGCAGGTGAGTAAAACATTCTACAAACTAGAAATAAACAGATGCCTCTACCATATAATTTAGCATCCTCCACCATCCTTTGGCTCCTTGTTCGTAGGTTCTCTGTGTCTGCTAGAGCTCTCTTGTATTTATCCTGCAACAAACAATAACAGACAATTGATTATAAAAAGCCATTATTTTAATCTAAAAATAACAAAAAAAAACTAATCAGAATCTTTAACATTTTTTCAGTTAAAGCAACTACAGGTGAAGCAGACATCCCTGATATGCTTGTCACATGTTTCACTGGCATTTCATTCACATTTTTAACATTTAATTCATCAGAATAAAACACCTTTATCTTGAAAGCTTTTCTTTCCAGTTTTGGGAAAACAGAAAAAAAAATCTGTATAATTCAGCAAGAGAAGAAACAAGGTTCTATCTTAACCTTGCACCGCAAGATGGATTCTTGCAAGATTTGGAGTTTTCCAAACCTAAGAAAATCCATCTTGTACTGCTCCAAATAAATCATCCAACTGTACTCCACTGGTGGTGTGGACTAATCGTTTGCTGTTCAGGTATGACGATAACTGCAAGTGCCCAGGCAAGGTAAAACAAACATGGCTGCGCCGGTGGACATATGCGTAGAAGCGGCTATTAAATCTGTTTTGGGAGAAGTAGAGACGATTTCTTGGTTGTAAAACGAGCAAAGGGAAGCACTTTATTATCTTGATGGTAAAGATGTGTGTGTTTTTCTCCCAGGTGGATTTGGCAAGACCTTGATTGGCTAGAGACAAATCATGGTAGGCGGACACTTGCTCAAATTATACCAAATGTCCCTCCCTTTTTCAGAGGCTTGTATGAGAGCAGTTCCAGATTTACATGTATCCCCAACTCAATATGGGGCAGCACATAGATCTGGAAGAGCCAGGTTAATTATGTCTGGATTGATTATATAAACTCGGTCTCATGTCTGTTTTTCAGATTATTCATTGTAATGGTAGCAGCACCAAGTGTCATTTAAAACATGACTGACTCTGTACGTCTGGACAGAACATCTGGATGACCATGCTGGAGTGTGACTTACTGTCATCTCCTTGAGCTGCTCTTCCATCTGGATCTTCTCCTCCATCTGGACCTTTTCTTCTCCACTCTGTTCAGTCTTCTCAGCCTCCTCTTCGGGCCTGGGTCCATTTTTCTGCTGTGTAGCTGTGCACAGCAACCGCTGAGAAGCTCTGGACACAGAAGAGACTTCACTTTAGATGGCCTCCAGACAGCTTAACTCTACCTAGTTAAGAATGTTAGGCAACACAATTACACTGTAAATCAGCTAACGCGTGTAACTCATGTGTAAACAACCAGGAAGACACGCCGAACTCATTGTGTCGTCATCTCCTTTCAGCCAATAGGGTGACGGGAAGTTCTTGACGCCCAGCTTCATTGATGAAGTATTTCTCGACATGAAACTACATTTAAACGAGCCGAACCAATAAAACACACACGCAATTCAGTAGTAACTTACCATCAGAACGCGCCGTTCCTTCTCTTATCAGTTACGTGACAACAACATACGGTGATTAGATGTTAATGTGAGGTAGTCCATCTCCAACATACAGATCTCCACAGTTTGGTTTGTCAAGCAAAGGTCACGCCAAAGCTAACTGTGCTAGCCGGGGCTCCCACCAGGATAAAGCTGCCGCATGCGAGCCACACATTTTTTTACAACAATGCAGTCAATAATAAATGAAACTCACCTGTTTAACGACGGTGAAGCTAAAAGCGAGAAGCTCTGCCTCACTGCTCGTACACACCAACTTGCCATTTTCCAAATGTACAGGTAAAGCCTTGGTTGTGACACACGCTTGACGGATTGTACAATCCTGATATCAGAAGCTCGCCTGATGAGCCAATCAAACCCGAGTACAAACAAGGAGGCTTCTAGTTGACCAATCAAATTCACCCAACCGTTTAACGTCGATATTAAGTTTGGTTGAGTTTAAGTCAAAGTTGAATGAAACACGTGACCAAGGACCGTTTAAAAACACATTATAAAACATAAGGTTATTCAATTCTTGATACTCTTTTTAACTAAAGTAGCAGTTAATATCTTGAACA